>RPOG01006626.1:11163-22743 GCA_008086565.1 Thalassoma bifasciatum | reverse complement strand
TGGAAGACATTTAGATAACAGAATGAGATTTCCCAACAAAAAAAGGATAACACATTTGTTCACAACACAAAGGGGCGACAGAATGAAACAAACCAAAAGTTCCCAACTGGAGCTTTAGATATTTCTGTTTACAGATGCTCCGTAACGCCAGTCAATAATTGAGAGGGAATCTTTATTGGGTTACTTTTGACCTACAGGCGCGTTTTAACTATGATGAAGCTAAATAAAGGTTTAACTTTCAAGGATTTATTTCCATTGATATCCTGCAGGACAACATTAAAGTAGAAGTTTGTAACAAAGCTAAAACAATCAAATCCGTTGGAAGAAGTGATGGTTTCAATAAATTAGTAATCTCAACCCCCCCCCCCCAAAAAAGAAAAGAAAAACAAACAAACAAACAAAAAAATAAATGAATAAATAAACTGAATATAATAGTTCTAAGACTTTGAACTTTTTTTGGTAACACCCATGTAATTTACCTGGAAAAAATGGGTTAGTATGTTTCTTCCTAAAATAAAACACCCATACATCACTAGTGCTCGCTTGTTGCTTTTTCTGTCTTCTATCAGAAGTGTCTTTGTGTTTCATTGGTGTAAGGTGAAAGGTGGGCAGGCCTCAAGCCAGTGGGAAAGCTCTCAGTTGTTACCTCAAGTTTGAGGTTAAACCTTCATCTGGACGATCATTAGGGTGTTTGGTGCTCATTTTCTGAGGATGTGAACATTACTTTGATGATTTAACGATGGTCATTAGAGGCTTAATCGTTCATTCAGCCTCTGCATGCTGCTGTCTGACCTTGTTTTGTTTTTTTTTTAAGATGTAATTGGTCTGAATATTAAATACCTGCTACATAGTCTCCAAAGCCCACTGTGGTCAGAGTGATGACAACAAAGTAGGCTGACTCCAGCAGACTCCACTGCTCCACCTCCTGAAAAACCAGAATAGGCACCGCAACGAAGAGCAAGCAGCCCAGCAGGATGGACAGTACAGCTGAGATCACCCGCACTATGGTCGGGCTTACTTTCCATTTCTGCCAAAAAGAGAGAGAAAAAATACTTTAATACATGTACAACGCAAGAAAAGGAAACTTTTGAAGGTGTGTTGAGGATCTGACCCGGAAGAGATTCTCTATTTTGAGAACAGCTTTCCTCAGTCCGGTACCCAGATGGTCTCCGACTCCAGCCAGCAGGAAACCAAACATCGGGATTCCCACCAGGGCGTAGAAAATACAGAACAGCTGTCCGTACTCTGTCTTTGGGGAGATGTTTCCAAAACCTGGACACATGGAGGTCAGGAGTCAATGAACAACTGATTAAATAAGTTTAGCTTCACCTCTTTGTGATGGACTTTTTAATACAACTAGTAGCCTACCTATGGTTGTGATGATTGTCCCTGAGAAGAAAAAGGCACTGGCCAGGTCCCATTGGCTGACAAAGGTGGAGTTACTCATGGGATCTACACCTGCTCCCATAGCATCCACCACTTCCTGTAAACACAAAGAGAACAGATAATTTCACAGTAAACAGGGGCCCATATTGACTTCTTGAGAGGGGGGGCCAAACCAAGACTCTGTCATATACAGGAGTATTAGTGGGTATGATATACAGACAAATAATAATTGTGAACCCTCTGTATCTCCACTTTTTATATATTTACTTTGAGCTGTCAGATACTTAACCCCAACAGAAAAGAATCTAGTGCTGGATGGACAAAGTTAAAAGCAATCAGTCAAAGTTTGCATGAAGATTCAGAGTTTTAAGTCCTCTAATAATGAGAGTACTGCACCCAAACTGCATCGTCATTGTATCTGCTCAGGCAGTCTGCAACGATAAAGTGACGACTCATTCAGTCCTGAGAGAAACAAACTGGTGCCAGCACAGAAAATCAAACCTTCTGATCTTATTATCTATTTTGTCTGTTGATACTTGAAACCATTTGTTAACTGTAAATTAAAAACTGAATGTGCTCTCTGCAGAAATCTGATCAGTAGTAAAGAGTTTATAATAACACAGACAGGGCTGCATCTGCTGAATTAACACTGCTTTTTCAATCTTTGTTCATCTTTATAGTGTTATGACTCATGCAGTAATTCAGAGGTTTTGAATTCTTATTTGCCCTTGAACAAGAAAAGAAACAAGAAAACAAAGTGTACTTTTCAAATATGTCTTACCCAATGTTTCATCCAAACTTTCAGACAATTCAATTTCTGACTGTATCCTTCTAAAATACATGTTTTAAGTGCTTCTGGGTTCAGGTTTGACAAACTTCCCAAAAGACAGTTTAAGAAAAAGCGGAAGAAAGATAGATTCGAATCATCAGGAAAATGTCATTTTTCCAGTTGAGCAGGTGTTAAATTTGATGGTTTTGTTTGAAACCTTACACAGCCTGTATCACCACTATTAAAACACTGAATGATCAATAACACCATTTACAGCCAGAGACATTGTGTGATGTGCGACAACTCAGATTACGCCGAGAGCAGATTGTATGAAGAGCAGGATTGAGGACCTGTTGAAACATCAGCTGACTCTGGTTTAGTGAAACTGGACCCACAATGCTGCTTGTAAAAGAAGAACATCTGAAGCATGGCGCCCTCACAGCTGCCTGCTTCAGTCAGGAAGAATATCATTAAGCATACACCTGTTGTGATTTGTTTATATACTGTACATAGAACGGTGCTATAATGCAATCTTATCTAATCCATCCTGTAGATTTTTAAAATTAGCAATCCTGAGAAATCCTCTTAACATCACTTTGTGCTTTGTGTGTTTTAGATGATGATAATGATCCAGATGATCCACCAGTTATGGGGAAAAAAACTTAGCTCTAACAAATAATTTTTTCTCTGGCTCAATTTTGTGTAATGCACCTCAAAAATCCCTGAATTTTATATTTGAGTCACAGTGTTTAATTTACTCTTGTCACATTTTGCCACTTTGCACCCCTAATCTTGATTTAAGACAATATGGATTCAGTCAAAGTGCAAAATCCACTCTTTAAAACAAAACAGTCCAAAGACATAAACACCTACAAATCCTAAAGTTTGTTTAACATCACAGGCTGCACAAGCTACCTCGCAACTGGTTTACTAGCTCGGTGGAGCCCGTAGCTTGGTTATTACCAGACAACGTATAATAAATGGAAGTAGCCTCTGTGACATCACGTGACGTCACTTTTCTGAAACAGGGTTTTGAAGCAAATGGCTGTCCAGCGCCATGTTGGTAATGGGGTGCACTTTGAGCCTCCACTCTAACATTTATAGGGTTCCCACCACGGAGCCTTTGATTAGGCAAACTCAAATTCTTGATATCTTCTTAACTTCCTAGTTGGAAAAAATGTATTCCTTGTATGCATGCACTGTCAGAGAAATAAGCAACTGAGACATATTTGATACCAGACTTGTTTTGATGGTGCTGCACTGGCTAACACAAGCTAACTGGCTAACATGAGTTTCTCAGATGATGAAATTGTTGGTCTGGAGAGTCATAGTAATGAGCTGAAACTTTGGGCCAAAAACACCTCTGCAATGAAAACTCTGGCTTTAGACGTGTTGCTCTTATCCCTGACATCCTTTTATGAACCGGGTAACCTGTTGACAAATGCTTAAGACATGAGTAAACCACATTATTCCATCATCTCACTTCCAACACCTGCCCTCTTTTACTTAAGGACAACACTGTTTACTTCCGTCCTCTCCCTCGGTCCTAATTTAACCTCTCAGTAAATGTCAGCCAACACATCTAGATCCTTTGCAGGCTAAAACTGTATTTTACAAGTTTCATTCTGGAGCGAGAACAAACATCTTGACAGCGGTGCATCGAGTTCAACCCGGATCGTTGCGTTCAGCTCATGCATGGATCAGTTTTCATGCCCACACATGAAAAACATGCTCACACATGGCGACTTATCCTTACATAGCCCCTGAGGAAACACCTGCTCACTGGACTCTACAAGGTCACAAAAAGTGTCCCAACAGAGCCAGAAGCTGTAAAAATCTGATGATTGTGTCAGAAATCATTTAATGTGAATACTTTATGGTTGTAAACAATCTTCTATTTGAAAATCACATTGATTTTGTTGCATCTCACTTTATAGAAATTCAGTTGCAATGAATCTCTTTTTTTTCAGTAAGGATACAATAAAATTAGAGTAGAATACTGGCAACAGTTTCCCCAGTGCATTACTGTAATTTTATCAGGTAAAGTTTTATAGGCTATCTCTAATTAAAGCTTGTGAGATCTATGTTTCATCCTTGAGGGTCTCTGGGTTCAGGAATCCCAACAAATCTCCTAGATGAAGCTTCAAAAAATGATATGAATAATGATTTAACTGAACTACAACTGCATCAAATTGATCAGGCATCTGAAGGTCCTTCATTGTTCAAATTCTCACATATCATGGCAAGAACCCAATCTGTAATATTCAGAAACAGTAGATAATTTGTTTTGAGGGCTGTCAAACTGAAAAGGAAACCAGTCACTGTTTTCTTTAAACAGGAAATTGCTCCAAAATAAATTTGGGGTGTCACAAATACGCTCAAGCCCAACTCCAGTTGGCCATGATGCCACGCCCACTTGAGATTAAAGGAAAGAGGAGGACCGATAACAGCCTGACTGATAACACAACTTTAGTAAAAGCTTGATGGTTATGGCCTTAAAAAGCTAAGCTGTCATACCTCTATCAGTTGCTGCAGGTTTTCAGGGTGGATGCAGGTGAAGTTCATCAAAAACTCATTTCGTACGTCCTGCAGCTGCATATGTTTGTTCATCTCAAGTGGAGTCTCCAGGGCACGAAACACCACAGCTCCCAGCACCAGGTACAGAAGCACCCCGGTGAGGATGCCGAGCAAAGTGGAGCAACGCATGGATGCACCTCCGCCCAGTCCGAACACGGGCTGCTGTTTTCCTTTGCCAGCCTCGGTGCTGGTGTGACTGGGGTCCCAGCTGCTGCAGCTGAAACATCAGAAACCACACAGACATCAGGGTTTTCTCTGACCGCTCAGACCCAACAGCTGCAGACACGCCTGCTGCAGACAGACTCTTCACTGTACACGAGGCATTAAGTGGACTCAGGCCTCACCACACTGTTAATGCAACGCAGCAGATAAAACACCCATCAACTGGTCTGACACTGAGCAGATGTGACTGCAGGAGGAGCTTTGACTGTGAATGAATACAGAGACATTAATAATAGCTGAGTTTACCTGCTGATGGCCTGTAGGTGCCCACGCTTTCCTCTCTTCCAGTCCCTCTTCTCTCCAGGTTTTAGGATCGAGTCCCTGGATCCGTAACCACTGGGGAGGCCGTCCGCCTCACACTCAGAAGGAGGAGGCACTAAAGAGGAAAAGACACAACTTAGTTCACACAGGCCTGACATTCAAATGAGTTGGATGTTGCAATCTGTCAATTTTTTACAGTCTGTAGAAAGTTGATGGCTTCAAAAATCTTTATAAAGAAAAACTAGCTCCTAAATCATCTTTTCTTTCACAAAACAGATTTAAGATCAATTAGTTTTGAGAGAGATGCAACAAAAGCCTCCCTATAAAAAAGCTGACAGTGATGAGGATGACAGCCAACAACAACAGGAAGCGTTCAGGCAGTGTCACACAGAGTCATTCACGTGTTGAACCAATGCCACCTGTTGTTTTTCTCTTGACCATAAGACATTATCCCTGCATGTCACTGATGACAGGTGATAAACTGTGATATTCCACCCTCACCTCACACAATAAACCATGGACGAGGAAAAAAGGTCAAGAGTAAAGGGAAGTTTACTCCAATTAAAGAAAAGGATTTCGAGGATCTTTTGTGAAAGTTACAGGGACTGATCCCTCAGATGGACCTGGTTTTATTTTGTCAGCTTAATTCAAGAAAGTGTTTTTACCTCAAACTGCACTCTGGTGCATCTTGACCTTGCTAAAACATTGAAGTTGGGTAACCAGTGGACGTGCTAGACGCTCCCTTTGGCCCCAGGAGTTTGGTGAATGATTTAAGAGGGGCGGGTTTTGTCATTTAAGAGCAGACAATCTGCCACTTTAATTCGTCTCTCTGCATCACTGGACCAGAACTGGCCAGGATGAGGGAAAAAAAGGGCAGAAAGAAATCTTCGATCTCTTAAAGTTTGGTGGCTGCGGCTCTTAACTCAGCAGATCAGCTGGTCCAGATCCAAAAAAAGAGCAATAAACTGTCACACTGTGACAGCAAAATATACACTCGCTCTTCAAACAGTTTTACAGCTGCTGGGAAACACAAAGTGACCATCCACTTACTAGATTGAATACCTTGCAGCCGGTATTCAGCCATGCATGCAAAAAACATTTTCTGTAAGGTTACTTTAAAAGCCTTTTTTTTTACACACACTTCCTGCTTTTGCACTAAAATGACACAGCAAAACCAGCAAGAATTCACATATAGTTCAAGAGTTACTTCAAGAGTGTAACTCAGTTTGCAACACTGTAATAATTCAGATAAGAGGAACATTTCAGTGTGCTTTCTACTCCAGCAACATTTTTTATGACAACACAAAGAAGATGCATCACACTGTTCATCTAATATGCAGTTAATCTACTGTAAACGTACCCAAGACTGCACCACATAAAGCCAGACGGATAATACTCCACGAGACAAAGGGAAATTATAATGTGGCCTGCATTAAGTACCAATACTGCCACTGCAGCCAAGCCTTAGCGGTAGTGATCCAGTTTTATCACCACTTAGAGTCCCTCTGGGTCCAAGAGATGGACGCTACTGACCAACGCACCAGGCAGCCTTACCTCAAAATGAAGAATCATAGGAGTCCAGAGGAGCAGTCGACTCATGCAGAGTGTTTCATGAGTTCATGCAGCCGCAGACAACCGGCGTGTCTGTGTGTGCGTGTGTGTGTGCCTGTACGAGTGTGTGTGAGCATGGATGGGTGTGTGCCTGAATGAGGGTGAGGAGGGAGGCTACTGCTGAGCGCACAGAGAAAGAGATCATCAAAGTGAGGGAGTGAGCTCAAGAAAGAGGGGGAAAAGGGGGAGCAGCAGAAGATAGTGATGGAGATGATGAAGATGAATTTGTCTTCAGAATCCAGATCAGGTTTTGGTTTTTTGGGGGCTAAATCATGTCATTTATTTTACTTTATCAGTGTACCATGAGACTGTTTCATGTTCCTGCTTCTGATGTAGTGACTAAGTGTTTTAATTTCAACATGTGCAACATACAGCAGTGTCTGCAGCACTCACACTCGTGTTCGATACCTCCCTGTGAGAAATGTAATGACATCCCTGTTGCTCTGATTGGTGTTTAACTGCAGACTCTGCAGAGTGAGGCCAGCTCAGCCACCCATGATCTCTGCATCCCATCTTTCTCACAAGCTGCCTGACAGAAGTGCTGCTGCTCCACAGTTCTGTGTGTGTGTGTGTGTGTGTAAGTTGTACAGGGCTGGAGATAAGGTTTCGTGGACAGATTCAGGAGACCAAATCAAACTCTGTTCCTCTCACTCATGTTCCAGTCAGATCAAGACTCAGATTTTCTGTTACTGGTATTAGAAAGTTTATTGTATCATTACATTAATTAAATCAAATCCATTTAAGAGGAGCACCATCAGCTGACTATAATGCATATCTAAAAAAAATTGCTGTTATACCCTGTGCTTGCACACCATCTAAACATATACATATATATATATATATATATATATATATATATATATATATATATATATATATATATATATATATATATATATATATATATATATATATATACACTGCCTGGCCAAAAAAAAGTCTCCGCCTGGATTTAACTAAGCAAATAGGCACAAGCCTCCTATTGGATAATTACTTCATTGAGGAATGTCTTTCAGCTGGCAACAAGTTATTTAACACCAGAAGATTCAATGAGTAACTTCTCATTTCTTTAACAACCATGGAGAAAGACACATCCTGTGGTCGTGGAAAAGATGCAGAAACTACTAAAATTGGTTGAAGAACTGTCTAACACATCATTAAAAACTGGGAGGATGGTGGAGAACTATTTTGTGGCAACTGGGTAAATAGAGAGGCAGGTGAAGTGATACACACATCACAGCTCTTATTACAACATACAGCACTTATTTCACAACAGAGATGGGCATTATACACACAACTTAAGGGGAAGTAACATATTTTACCAAACAAAAGTTAGAACCACTCTCAAGTCTATGTGTATCTTAGTGCGGTGAGTTCTCATGAGGAACGAACTGGAAGAGGAACTAAAACATTGTCATTCAATCATTCAATTCCAATATATATATATATATATATATATATATATATATATATATATATATATATATATATATATATATATAAAGGAAATCTGAAAACAAACTATCTGGAGGAGAGAGACTGATGCCCCAAATATGAAGGGAGGGGGTGGGGGGGTAAGAGAGTGTTTGGGCCGGCCATTGTCTTGTTTGTTATTGTTTAGTGTTGTTGTGTTTTGTGATGGTGAGTGGGGGGATTGGAATTGTATAACCATTGCTTCATCCATCCTCTTTTCAAACCTGTGCATGTGTAAGCATTGTCATCAATTGCTATGTGAGAGATATTGTATGCAGGTTTGATATAAATTCATTTACTACTACTACCTAGTGCCTACTGTACAAGCCTGTGGGGGCAGTGCTATGATCTGGGGCTGCTGCAGTTGCTCAGGTTCAGCAACATTATGTTCCCAAAGAATGAGGTCTGCTGAATATACTGAATATACTGAATAACCAGGTTATTCCATGAGTGGATTTTCTTCTTCCCTAATGGCACTTGCATATTCCAGGAAGACAATGCCAGGATTCATCAGGTTCAAATTGTGAGCAATACATTAACCGTTTTTTTTTTTTTTTTTTTTTTTGGTTCTAACCGGTTCAAGAAAGTAAATTTTGGGGTGGAACCCAAAATTGTTAAAATTCTCTCTGTTCAGAACAAACTGATTGGGAAAAACTCTGCTTCGAAGCCCTGTTACAAAGCCAAATAGGCGAATACCCATAATGCTTCTCTGCTTTGCACCCAGAGTCAGCCTTCATTGTCTGGGGAGATCAGATCCATCAGTCTATTACTCAGCTAAACAAGCATTTAAAGGCAAACACAGACAGGAACTTTTTCATCGAATGAATGCCTATAATCACCTAATGCAGTGATGTCTGTAATCAATCATAAAAAAAACCTTTTGTCAGCACCAAAACTATAAAGTATTGATTTATCAGTCAATACCAGTCACATTCATTGACATCTCCATTTAGCAGAGTGAGGAGTGGAAATATAATCTTGACCCATAGACTCAGAGACTGTGTGTTTACTGGGGGGTGAATATCAGTGATAACTGTATGTACATCATGTTTACTCCTCTCAAAGTGACCTTCTTCTGTTATTTGTACCATCTCCAAATTCAGGTCCAAGTTTCTCTCTGAACAATAACTCAGCTCATCCCCTCAGCCTGATATATAACCCTGGCACGCCACCTTGGCAGCCACCGCTGACAGTAACAGCACGGAAATATATTTAGCTGAAAGGAGAGAGGGACCTGCTGTAGGTTTGCTCTTTTATGAGAAATATTTGAGGAGAGAGGAGACACAGAAAGTTTGGTTATGAAACATAAGAATCTTGTGCCACAAAAACATGGGAATGAGGAAAAATAAGGAAATAATGGGTCTGACTGGACTCCCTGCTGTTGGTAGTTTTAAAACTGGAGTGTGATGGTCTCTCTGATGGTTCCTGGTTGAGCAGACAGCTCCATGTTCTTGTGGTGGTGGTTAATGGGGAAGCTGAGCATGACTGAGTGATGAGACTTAGGCCTTTCTGCCACATCACTGCAACTCTCTGGAGTCTTTCCAAGCTGTCAAACATCTGTAACAGCAGACGGTCATGTCATCGACCACAGAGCACTCTGCAGTTGTACTATATAGCTTTTAACGTAGATATAATCTTGCTTCTTTCTGGCTTGAGAGATGAGATTGCTGATAATCTTCTCAGGAGAAGAAGTGTGTTTGAAGAAGTCAGAAAAACTGACTCACGCTGCAACATGAGATCATGCTGCTTTTGTCATTTCTGTCCGATTTTCACCATTCGTTTTTTAAATTTGTTTCTGTAGGAGGATAGGAGAGTAGACAGAAGAAAAAAGGGTACTGAGCATTTGGGAGTAAAGTGCAGTAAGGGGCCACAGGTTGGAATCAAACCACTCAGAAAAAAAAACGGAAAAGAGGTTTAAAATAGTTAAATGGGATCTGAATACATGCAGCATTAAACTTAATATTTATTCTCTGTGTGTGTTTGCAGTCTTAAGTCCCAGTAGGGGCAAGAGAGACACCTGAACAAACTGTTGTCAAAGTGTAAGGGACCAACAAAAGGTTAGGAGTGGTCCACATGCTGTGAATGTACATGCAGTAAAGTCTTAAAAACAATAGTTTTTTCTGTCTTTTTCACAGATTTAATGCACAGAAAAGTTTGTCATTTCGATTACATTGAGACAGGGGCAGAAAAGCAAAGTCAGACTGTGTTCAGAGTAAGCAGTAAACGCTGCAGTGAGGAATGATGCTGATACGAAGGAACTTATCACTGCAACTCTTAAAGAGTCAGCTTGAGTTTGGGTGCAGAGACACTAGAAATCACAAATACGCCCATTCAAATGAGGACACATTCAATCTAAAATCAAATATCTCTAAAGCTTGGTAGCATGCTCCAAAAATACCCTCTGCCAGGGGTACCAATCCCTACTTTAGGCAGGGGTGTTGCCATCAGGGTGGCATCAGCTACCCCCAGATTCTGATTGGAAATCTTGCTTGGCCCCTCCCAGCAGAAATGTCAAACATTTTGTTGGTCTGGAGTTTCCAAACCTCACAGAGCAGTGATTCTTAACCTGAAGGTAATGCAAGTAATTTCCAAAATAGCATGATTTTTGTTTGGGGGGGTGGGGGGGGGTTTGTAGATATATTTATATAGATATATACAGAATAATGTTTTATATTTTAAAACTCAGTTATGTTTAAAAAAATACTACAAATGTTAAAATATTAATCCATAAAAAAAGGCTCTGAGAAGGCAATACATGGCCTCCGTATCCATGGGGCTGGAGGTGGGCCACGAAGATTTTTGAGGTCCCTAAGTTGTGAAAGGTTGGGAACCACTGTCAGACAACACTGGGAGGTCAACTACTTTGTATTTGGACAGTTTTGCACTGTACAACATGTTATGTGGAAATAATTATCTTAATCACACTTCAGCCTACTTTTTTTGTTAAGATCTGTTTATGACATTTTAAAAAAGTGTAATTTTAATGTGTCGGCCTTTTACAGGCTGTGCCCCCCCCCCCCCCCCCCCCCCCCCCCCCCCCCCTGGACCTCCAAGAAAATAATTCTAGACATGCCCCTGTCTCTGGGAATTATTAGAGAGCAGAGACTGGTGGCTGCAGCAGGAAGCAGTCCACGCAAATTCACTGTGATGTATTTCTTAATTCATCAAATTAATACCTAATATAAGAAGTAGATTAAATGTGCCAAATGTTTTTTGATCAAAAAAGCAAAAGCAAAATCTGGGAATGTATTCAATTGCAAGAGTTTCAGATTTTCTTTTTT
>RPOG01006623.1:0-22762 GCA_008086565.1 Thalassoma bifasciatum | reverse complement strand
TCAGTCAGTTATTGGCCCCGGTTCGCTGCGCCTGCGTCCGCCTCCTCCACAGCTTCTCCAAAGCCTGAGACGCGCCACCGCCGCCGTCAATGCGGGCATGACAGACTGGCAGCAGTAGTGGGCTTCCGTCAGCCTGCTTTTGAAGCTCATCACAACAGGGAGAGAAGAGAAATAAGAGCAGGAGAGAGTGAAGTGAGTCATTTTTCCAGCCCTGCCGTGCGTCGAGAAGAGTAGATGAGTCAATGGCAGGGGCACAGCCTGGAGTTCATGCGCTGCAGCTCAAGCCAGTGTCCGTCCCCGAGAGCCTGAGAAAGGGCAACAAATTTATGAAATGGGATGATGTAAGTAGAAAGTCTGACTGTCAATCTGTGTCCTTTTAAGCTCTGTGCACGTTTTCACCGCACGCATCATTGTAAAACAGCATCTTTTTGCTCCAAGTGTCAGTTACTGCTCCTCTCACTGTCACTGCTGCTGCTGCTGCTGCTGCTGCTGCACGATGTAAAGAAATTCAGGAGCCGTAGTGTCTGCAGACATGTGGGTTGTTTACGTTCCCAATTTCATAGTACGAGTGTGTGCGCGCATTTGGGGGTGCACGCGCTTCATGTCATGTCATGAGTGGGAATGTGTCTCATTAAATCAGACTAAACATTTTCATTCAACCCGCCCCTCCCCCTTTTTTTCTTTCTGTAGAAACGCTTTTTTTTATCAATTAACAATTAATTGGCGCATCAGGGTGCAGCAGCAAGGAGGCAACAGTTGAAGAAGCAGCGTTTTTGTTTTGTCTCCATTTGTGTGTAAGAGTAGCAGAGCAGTGTGTGTGTGAGTGTAATGACCTTGATTAGGATTGATTGCATGCTGCTGCTGCTGATGAGTGGCCGGAGAAAACATGACAGTTGGAGCCTGCTACACCTGTCACACAAGCATCAATCTGCTCATCCTCTATTGATCCACGCGGAGGAGAAACTGTCTCCCTCAGGCTGACTTTTTTACCAGAGTGACCTCTTTTTACTAAACGGATTTTTTCATCCAATCATCACAGCTCTCATTTATCCTTAATGGGCTTTTCTCAGGTATTTCATTCACACCTTCCCACAGACTGAAGAACTGAAAACATTCCTTTGCTTTCTCCATACCAGTCATTCTCAACCTTTGGGTCCTGAGCCCAATGGGGGGGTCTTGAGATGATTTTCAGGGGTCGCCAAATTATTTTGGTTTTGCCTGAATGACTTCAATGTGCTGTTTTTCATGAACTCGTTCATACTTTGCATTGTAAAATCTGAAATCTAACCAGGTGTTTGTGTCTTATCTGTAGCAAAATGTTGTTCAATTCTCAATTTGAGCCATGTTCAACAAACCAGTCAAGAAAAATGTCTCATTGCAAGTTATTTAAAGAGAAAATGACGTCTGAAGTGCTTGAAACAAGTGGGGAAAGAAATTGCTAATGGGGTAAGAAAACACGTTCATGTATTAAGACATTTAAATTTCAAGGAACTTGAAGAGCAATTTTTTTCTATCCAATTGGCAGATATTCTTGACTTGTTACAAGTAATTCTGACATAATTTTTATCTTTAAATAACAGGAAAAAAATTGAAAAAAACAAAGTGTTGAGTTGTTCTTTTTCATGCTCGACAACATAAATGTTCAAAAACAAACTTGGGCTGGTTTTCTCCCCACTGTTTCATTAAGGTTTAGTATTTTTATTTTCCATCCATCCATTTTCTTAACCCTCTATCCTACTATTCAGGGTTGCGCTAATATTTCCAATTTTCTCTAGAAATTTTCTAAGTTTACCATTGCTTTCTTATTGCAGTTGCTCTTAACAATCCAACAACACTGTGTCTGTGTAATTCACTTCAAATTTTTTGCCCATTTTAGTCACTTTTCACTTTTTCCCCACCACTTTTGGACCATTTTTTGCCACTATTCTTTTAGTTTTATCCAATTTTCTTGCCATTTTTTGTTGCCT
Source organism: Thalassoma bifasciatum (assembly GCA_008086565.1). Taxonomy (NCBI): domain Eukaryota; kingdom Metazoa; phylum Chordata; class Actinopteri; order Labriformes; family Labridae; genus Thalassoma; species Thalassoma bifasciatum. The sequence goes on along the minus strand of RPOG01006623.1, from coordinate 20,795 downwards.
TTGCCCATTTTTTACCATTTTCACCATTCTTTTTGTCACTTTTAACCCCTTTCTGACTATTTTCCAAGTTTTCTCAGAATATTATTTCCCACGTTTGACGGGTTTTTGGTCATTTTTTTCACTTTTCACTCTTTTTTTTAACATTTTCATCTACCTCCTGAGTATTTCTCAAGTTTCCTCCCAATATTTTGCTAATTTTTGCTGCTTCTTGACCATTTGTTGCCACCTTAAGTTTATTTTTATGACTACTTCTTGTCATTTTTGGCCAATTTTCACCACTTAGATTGTTTGTCTTGCAAGGCTAAGATTCAACAATTTGGCTCATTGGTTGAGGAAGGAAATGTTAAAAGATTCACCTTCATAGTTATAAAACTCTGTGACATTAGCGAGATGATGGCAGCGTTTCTGAATCATCTCCAGTATCAGATTGTGCATCAGCAGAAAGAAAGATCCGTCCACTATTGTTGACCAGCTGATGTTATCTGAGTGATAGTGTGAGAAAATAACTCATCATCTTAACAAAAACACAGTGAAATCATCACATTCTCAGAGCTCAGGTGATTCAAGCCGTGCAGATGGCGTCAGATGGAGGATTGTGAGCGTGAAACCGGCGAGTACAGACGGCAGAGAGGAAGTTACACAAACCTACGACTCTGTCAATCATCAATCCAACGCTCAAATAAGGAAACTTAAGTATTTCCTGAACTATTAGAGACTAATGAGATGGAGCGCTCACCCCTTCAGCCCTCATGTCTGAACGTTTTGAGTAAGAGGTGTGTGTGTGTGTGTGTGTGTGTGTGTGAGGTGTGACTGTTTCCCCATACAGTCGTGTGTTTGTGGACTGACGTTTGCACATGTGGGTCTATCTGCAGAGCTACACGACGACCAGGCCTTTCCTGTAATAACACACCCTGACACTTCAGCTCACACAGATTCTTTCTCTGTTTTAATTCCCATGAACTCCTTCCTTCCTTCCTCTTTCCTCTCAGTATCATTCTTGGAAAGAATCACAGAGGAACAAAGAGGCTGAAACTGTCAAAGATCTGCAGTGGAGAAAGATTGAATCAGATCATTTGGTTCTTATCACAGACTCTGCTTTAAACTCTCTCCAAAAGAAACTCTACATTAGAGTGACCATGTTCTTAAATCCTGAAAAGAGCCCCCGCCCTCCGTTACCCGGCCTCATGGAGATCCTGCAAAAATACCCAAAGATAATCAATGACAACTAAGCAGCTTAAAACCCAAACATTTATGTAAACACTCCTTTTATTGTTGAAGTGAACATTTTCTCATAATGTAAACAGAATTAATGTATAGAAGCAAATTTCCACCAGTTCAAAACTGACATTATTAAAGAATGGCTTTGTTAAGGGTTTTATTTTTTTATTTTTGGCAATATTAAGCCACAATTTAAAGGGAAAAAAATAGTCTAATTAATGAAATAAAACAAAATTTAATCATTTTATCTATTTTTTTTTTTTACTTTTTCCAAACTTTTGACTTCTTATCTCAAAATTTTGACTATTTCTTGCAATATTTTGACTTAATAACAAAAATCTTGAAATGTTCTTTCAAACTTTCAGCTTTTTCTCAAAATGTTGACTGTTCTATCTCTAAAATTTGACTTTTCTATCTCAAAATTTTGTCTGCATCTCAAAGTTCTGACTTATGTAAAATCATTGACCTTTTTTCTTCAATTTGTGACGTTTTTTTCTCCTATTTCTGACTTTTTACCTCAGAATTTTGACTTTTCTATCTCATGATTGTGACTTTATCTCAAAATCTAGACTTTTATCTCAAATGGTTTGACTTTTTAACTTAAATACTTTGGCTTTTCATTGCAATACTTTGACTTAATTTTCTCAAATATCGAATTTTTCTCTCAAATCTTTGACTTTCTCTCAAAATTTTGACTTTCCCACCACAAAGTTTTTTACTCATGCCAAATTTTTGTCTGTTTTTTTTCTTCTTATGACGTTCTATTTTATAATTCCGACTTTTCCCACAAAATTTTGATGTTTTTATCTCTAAAATTTGATTTCTCTATCTCAAGATTTTGTCTGCATCCTTAAGTTATGACTTAGGTCAAGTCATTGACCTTTTGTCTTCCACTATTGACATTTTCTCTCCTATTTCTGACTTTTTACCTCAAACTTGACTTTTTAGCTTAAACATTTTGACTTTTCATTGCAATACTTTGACTTAATTTTCTTAGATATAGAATTTTTCTCTCAAAATTTTGACTTTCCTATCTCAGTTTTGTATGTATCTCAAAGTTTTGACTCGCGCCAAATTTTTGTCTGTTTTCTTTTTTCTTCTTTTGACATTTTATTTTATGATTCTGACTCTTTACCACAAAATTTTGACTTTTTTTATCTCAAAATTTTGACTTATCTATCTCCTTATTTTGACTATCTCAAACATCAGACTTCTATCTCAGAGTTTCGACTTACAATTTCAAAATATAGATGTTTTATTTTGAAATTTTGACTCAATAGGGGCAGAAATAAAACCACAACAAACACGTTTGCCTTTTTTTGATTAACTGATGGGAATTGGCTTTCATGATTATGTCTCGTGCATGCTTACATGAAAGGAAAAATATGTTTATTTCTCTTGTGCAAAAATATAAATATTGCCTCAGAATCATAGTTAAAGTTTGTCTACATTTTTGAGATGTTTAAATTCTCAGCTGACTCAAAAGTGTCAGATTTGCAGACAGTGTACGGTGCCTTCCACCAGTTAAGACTAAGACAAAAAGAGAGGAAGCTTATTTCTATATCTGCAGTTTGTCTGTAAAAGTACATTTCTACTTCAGCATTTTCTGCCTGGTAGTGCAGCACAAACAGTCCGAGTTTCATGTTTTCCTGCTCAGCATCTTGACAGGTTGGTGCTTCAGAAAAATGGCCTAGTGCAGCTTTTCTTTAATATAAATATCAATGAAACACCACATATGTGCAGTGTTTGGAAACTCTGGATGGCTGCAGCTCTCTTTGAGCAGCAGCCAGGAGGTTTGAGAATCAGCCTGAAGTGTCAAAGAGCTGCAGAGCTCAGCACTATAAAGGCTCAGTTGTTGAGGGTAGCAAAAGAACAGAAGAGCATTCAGAAAACCTTTTGAAATGTTTGTGACATCCTCCAAGTCCCATACCTCCTCAGTGTCCATCACACAAAGACACTTATTCTCACTGTGAGTTGATTTGCTCTTGTGGCTGAAATGTTTGTCGGTCTATCAGAATCCCTCATTTTTTCACTTCTTAATTACAGTTTGAACTCTGCTTATTGGCAACCTCAATTCCTTTGATATCTTTTTTCTATCACTTTCCTGTTTTATACAGTATGATCACCTTTTCCTGCAGATCTTTTGACAAATGTTTTCTTTCCTCATGACACAGAATCCAGAAATGTCAGTGCAGCACTGGATGAATGAGCTCGTAAAAAATGGCTTTTTCATCTGGTCTTAAGATTTGGATCAAGTGTGTCTGGTTCTAGACTCAGATATTGTTTTACTCCCTGAGCTCAAACAGCAAATTCAGCACCGTTGTGTGTCATAACGCTTCTTCTGTGAAGAACAGGCAGAAATCCAAAGCCTCGAGCGAAAGGATCCTTCGTCTTAAAGATCACAGACAGCAGCTGGCGAAGACGTGGAATATGTGAAAGATGATTCAGGATCTGTGTAAACAGAGATATTTTTAAGCTGGTACCAGCCCTCTCTGGTCTGCTGTGTATTGAAAAAGATATTATCAGCCTCTACGGGGAGCTGAAAAACCCCTGAAATGTAGTAGAATGTGTCATTAGCATACAAAGCAGAAGTATGCTGAGCTTAAATCCCCTTTCTAACACAGCCCCTCAGGTGATGGCTAATGGTACAAACTCTTCACTGAAAGGATGGTAATGTCTCCTGCCTGGGATTGTTACCCTCAGGGTGCTCGTACTTTCACAAGTCAGTCACTAATCTCACTTTAATTCAGAGAAAAGCTGCTGCTGCCGCCTTCCCATTAATGACAAATCCACACAACAGTCAAATGACAATGAAAGGCACGAGCAGCACCACTACAGAAGGTAGTAATCTCCACAAATCACTCCCAGCCCTAATCCACGTTGTTGTAAGTACTCGTGTTTTTTCCTAAATGTGCAGACCCTTGAGAAAAGGAGTCCGTAATGGCTTAATGTGTTCTTAGCGGTGGCCATGGAGAGTAAGAGACATTAGGGAAGAAGCTGGTTAAAGTGACTGCACTCACATCATTAAGCAGATCCCTACTGCTTTTAAGCCGTCTTTTTCGCTTCCTGTGACATCGCAGATGGCCCAGCACTCAACATTTTACACTCGGAGACATTTGTTGTTGAGCAAAATTGAAGAATTAACGAAATTTGTGGATCCTGCTGAAAATAACCAACGACTCCTGAGAGGATAGGAACCAGGAATCACTCTTGAGCAGAGATAAAAGACCTGTTCAGTGTTAGATATAAAGAAAGAGGCACAGACATTATGAAGAGCTAAGGGGAAAGAAAAAAAGCACATACTTTAGCATGTGTTTTGGTTCCCATGAAGGCACTTAGGAACGTATTTGGCACCAAGTAGGATACTTACGAATAAGTTTGGCCCCTGAACCACTTTTTGGCATCTGTTTTGGCACTTAAGTGTGTGTTTTGGCCTCCAAAAGGGAACTTTAGCAGGTGATTTGGTTCCCAGAGGGGCAGTTCATCATGTGTTATCCAGCTAAAGGGTCCAATTAGGTTGGTTAGCCAATGAGAAGGGCACTTGTGAGTTTGTTTTGGCTCCCAAGAAGGCACTTTGGCACACATTTGGCTCCAAGGGGGATACTCTCGACCAAGTTTGGCTCCTGAAATGCACTTCAACGTCTGTTTTGGCCCCCAAAAGGGCACTTTAGTGTGTGTTTTGGCTCCCAGGAGGGCAGTTCATCATGCTTTTTCCAGCCAAAGGTTTAAATTGATGTGGTTGGCCAACCAGTGGGGCACTTAAGCGTTTATTTTGGCTCCCAAGAAGGCACTTTGGCCTGATTTGGCCCCAAGAGGACACTTGTGACTAAGTTTGGCTCCTGAAACACTCTTCTGTCTATTTTGGCTCCCAAAAGCACCCTTTTGTGTGTGTTTTGGTTCCCAGGAGGGCACTTTATCATGTGTTATCAAGCTAAAAGGTCAAATTAGTGTTGTTTGCCAACCAGGAGGGCACTTTCACATGTATTTTGGCACTAAAAAAGGCATTTCAGTGTTTGTATTAGCTCCAGAGAGGGCACCTAAATGCACATTTAGCTTGAAAGACAGCACTTTAGCACAAGTTTTGCACTAATGAAGGTGTTGGAGCAAGTGTTTTGACTTCTAAGAGAGTATTTAAGCTCTTGTTTTTCAACAATTGGGTCATGAGGGGGTTGACCACCCTTAGCACACCACTGTCCAAATCCAACAACCAATAAATGCAACTGTGAAGCTTTTCTGTGTCCTCAGCCTGGATAAACCGTGTGTATAAATATGCTGCATGTGTCACTGGCATGAAAAATAGTTTTTATTCTTCAGTGGAGCCTGCAGAGATTGTTCACTCATGTGGACAGAACCAGAACGATCCCTCTGGAGTCTCTGTCATATTCTGGTGTCATGGCAATGGTCAGTTGCCATAGTGGCGGAGGGAGATTAAAGATAGTTATCTCCTTCTTCTTTCTCTATCTCTGAGTTTCTACATTCCGGTCATGTCGCAGGTGTTAGGGGTTATTCAGATATCTTAAAATGACTCCTGAGCTCTAAAACTTGTGTGCACCTGACACAGACTCCCGCGCCGTCTATAGCTCAACCCTTTCATGATACCCTACCCCGCAAGTCACGTAGGGTTGCACCCGGGTATGACAGGTATGCAGCAGATGCTGGCCATTAGCTCTGTCTCCCTGCGCCGTGATAAGGACCTCATTAGAAGCCGCATGAAGACACTTTGAAGATTTTCTTGCTGTGTGCAGCGATTGCAGCTTCCATCTCTGTGATCTCACGGCCGCGGCTGCAGAGACGGACAATATGCTACTGTTGAGCTCAACCACGGCCACTGTGGACACAAAGCAGAGGCTCTTCTTTTTATAGACACAGCCAATAATATCTGCTGATGCCATGTATGCCTCAGGGTCCAACCATGTGTCATGTGTATGTGTGTGTGTGTGGAAGAGCTTGGAGCAGTTTGCATGCAGGAGCTGTGAGAAAGCATTTGTTTGTTACAAGAGGGGGGAAATGGAAACATCAGCTGAAACAACCTGCACACACTCACTCACGCACACAAACACACACACACACACCAGGCTGCTCGGTCATTGCGGTGATGCCAGCTCACGGTGGAGCAGAGAACCTTAGAAGGAAAGGATTGCATGTTTGCTTGCACCACAAACAGCACGTTTAGTTCCATTTCCGATTCTGTTATTTTATTTTTTTTCTGCGTGTGGTTTGATAAGTTCAGCTTTGATCCTGAGTAATGAATTAATGAGTTTACTCTCCCTCAAAAACATGTGCTCATTTTAAAAACCCAGACCCAGACAGGGAAAGACAGACGTAAGCAGACACACACACACACACACACACACATATTGACACCAGATGTCTTTTTCTGTTTCTGTCTCCAGGACTCGACTACCGTGACCCCGGTGACCCTTACAGTCGACCCTAAAGGATACTTCCTGTACTGGACTGACCAGAGCAAGGTGAGTTACTACGGAGCAGCTCAACCTTTAAACTTCTTCGACAGTTGCAATTATTCCACGAATGAGAAGCTCTTTGTAATCCAAATTCTTTACTTATGGTGTAAGATAGCTGTCAGAAAAGACGTATCCATGATTAAGCCTGTGGTGCACAGTGGTCACTACAGTGGGCACCTATGTAAAAGTTATTTACATAAACGGAATAAACGGACATGAACCTCTCAACATTGTGAAAACTGGTTAATGGAAATAATCAATGAACCAAAGTTTTCTCTGTTTGCTGGTGTCTAAGTAAAATGAAGATCCCTTTGTACCATGAATCTAGGACATGTTGAGAGGATTAGGTGTGGGTCCGGTTTGTCTAAGTGCTGATATTGCATGAATTGTACATGCAGTGACACGATTGGTCTTTGAATTGCGGTTTTCCCAGCGTGTTGCGGCGCTCCAGGCTGGAGGAGCTGCTTTATTACCACGGCTGAAAGATCGTTTGTCTCAAAACCTTTCACAGACAGTCGCTTCAAGCCATCCAACTTTATCACTTCTCACTGTCATTGCACCATCCATCCATCCATCCATCCAGCCACCCCGTCGCCACGGCAACCGGATTAGAATTCTGCGGCGGACACACGTTTCGAGAAAAAAAAATTATCTCAGTGCACCTTGGATTATTAAAGCAGGATCAGAGGCAGGATGGGAAGTGATTAAGCACTTGGAAACTGCCTCAGTGAACAGACGAGAGCAGAAGATTAAAAAAGCAGATTTCCATTTGGCACCAGAGATTCTTTAAGACGACTGTCAGGGTTGTGCCGCATCGCCATTTTATGTTCAAAAACACCTGGTTACAAATTGATGTATGTTAATTTATGTTTTTGTTTTGTTTCAACATTTCTGTGCTCTGTATATGGTCAGCACTGTTGAATACATGTCCAATTATTTATTTCGAGCTTTCTTTTTGATCTTACGGCTGCCTACAATGCTTGATTCCTATTTCTATTGATTGCGGCCACTAACTTCCACTGAAATGCTTCATGTCAGCGACAAATGGATCACACATCATCAAGATCAATCTGGAACTTTTAGCCTCTGTCTCCTGTTGACACCACAGTTACTGTTTGTTAAAACTGTTTGTCTTTCTTATCATCATGTTGTTTGTTTCTGGTTCGCGTGGTAATTTAGCAGGTTAAAAAAAAACTGGTTATTCTCATTCTGGATCTTGTCCTGGAATTCTATCTTGGCTACATGTTAGATGAGTACAACCTTATATTATAGGTCACTGTGAAGAAATTAAACTATGTGCGGTGGTGAAGATGGAAGCAGAAGGAAGCGGGTTGACTGGGGACAGTTTAAGCCTCTATTTTGCTGAAAGTATCATATTTGGTACATGAGTTTCTAAGACCTCTATCTCACAAACATGATGAATAGTTTCCTTAAAACAATGTTTAAAAAATGTGGAACCAAATATTCTCCCCCCTTTGAGTGATATTGTACCACTGCAGGCAGCTGAAGTGGTATTTTTGCCCTGCTCTCATAAAATCATCCACACATTTTTAGGAAAATCTGTGCTTATTTTCAATAAGTTGCAGTCAGAATAACAACTAAATTCAAAGTATCTTTTACAACAAAAAGACACAAGAGAAGCAAAGCCTTCACCTCTTATCTGTTGTTATTTCCTTTCTATGGTTTATTAAGACGACCATTGCGTCATTTACAAAGTGAGTTTTCTGTGCGTTTTGACTCAGTCCAGTGAGAGCAGCACAGAAAGAGACAGAAATCTGAACTGCTGCACCTGCAGTGCTGAACTTGACACCTGTGAGAATATTCCATGCTGCATTGTGTTGTTCTCCTCTCCAGTGTTTTTCCTCCAAAGTCTTTCATAACAACTGGGAATAAGGTTGTGAAATTTAAGATACGAAGATTCAGAGACGGCTTCTGTTTGCTTAAGTTTTAAGTCTCTTTATTCTACTTTAGTCTGCCTACTCTTTAGGGCTGGGCAATTAATCACAAATTAGATTAAATCTAAATATATCCTGTTGCAATATTCTAATCGCAGATGGTGAAATATTTCTCTAACCTGAAATGTGTCGGGATACCGGATACGTTTCTTGCAGTTGATATTTTCTGCTTTTCACCAGAGTTACCTAACCCTGCTCAACAAAAGAGTCAAACAGTTCAAAACTACCTTTACAAGTGAAACAATCTAAATTGTGGAAAGTGGTAAAAACAGCAAAGAGTAGTAATAAAAATGGATACAAGTAAGATTAAGGTGGCAAAAATGCCCAAAAAGCAACAAAAATTGGGATAAATGTGGAAAATACTCACAAAGTTGCAAAAATGGGCCAAAACTGGCACAAAAAAAGAACATAAAATGACTGAAATGGCTTAAAGCAACAAAAAATGGAAAGAAAATTCTGAAAAAAATTGGCAAAAGGCAGAAGGTAGCAAAACGAGTGGAACAAGTAACAAAAACAATGGTGAGAGGTGGTAAAAATGGCCAAAGTCTACAAAAATAGCAAGTAATTTGAGATTAATGATAATAATAATAATGCATTTTATTTCACGGCGCCTTTCACGACACCCAAGGTCGCCTTACAAAGGGTAAAAAAACACATAAAAACAAAATAAAGTTGAAAACAGCAACATGAAAGCAATAGAATAAGGGACAAAAGGGAGCAGTTAAACTTGGGGAGTAGGTTTTTTTTTATTGTATATTTGGTCGAAAATTTCGAAAAAAAAGAGTGAAAAGTGACTAAAATGGCCCAAAAGCTTCAAGAATTGGTGAGAAAGTTTTAGAGGAAACTTTAAAGAATTCAGAAAGTAGCAAAAAAAATGGTGGAAATAGTGACAACAAACAGTGAAAAGTGGTAAAAAATGGGCAAAATCAACATAAAATAGCAAGAAAATTGGGATTAGACTTGGATTATATTCAATTTGTTGCAAAAAATGGTCCCAAAGTGGCAATAAACAGTGAAAAGTGTCAAAAATTGATAAAATCAACATAAAATAGTAAGAAAATTGGGACTAGACTTGGATTATATTCAATTTGTTGCATAAAATGGTGCCAAAGTGGCAATAAACAGTGAAAAGTGTCAAAAATTGGCAAGAAAATTGGGATTAAGTGGCAAAAAATAAGTGAGAAAGGACCAAAATGTACCAAAAGCAGTCTCAAATTGTTGAAGTGTGTTGTTGTTGTTGTACTGTTATTAATGTAATTGTTCATTCCCTGCAGTGTGTTTGTTTAAAAACATATAAGATAGTGAACCTAGAAATATTCACACCAAAAAAAATCGCCGTTGCAATATAGGAAATAACAATCGCAATTAGATTATGTTTGCAGATTGTTCAGCTCTACTGCTCACTGACTATTTTAAATCTAATCCCAGTCGGAGCAGCTCGACCAGTTTGCTCCTGCTCTGCTTGTGCGCCTGACTGTAAGAGCAGAGGCAGTCAGAGATAGACCAATTAATAGCCAGCATTGATTTTATGTTTGCCAAGATGAAGGTATTTCACTGCAGCCACGCCAGAGCTCAGACAGCAACACTCACCACGATCTCTGCTGTCACACACACACACACGTCTATGCAGATACATACACTCACCATTTATGAGAGGTCCACTGTATTTTATAACCTAAGCCACCCACTGTAAATTAATATGTGGAAAAAGAAAGCATGTCAAGGCAAAAACAATCAATAAGGAGAGCCTCTTTTCTCAGGGAAGAGACAGGAGCACTTTTCAAGTCTGCGTGTGTGGAAAGAGTGTGTGGTACGAGCGAACAACAACTGAGAGTGATTTTCCTCTGACGCCACTGAAAGAGGCTCTTTGGCATCAATTTGTCATTGTTTTCTGCGACCCTGTCAGGAGGCGAGGACTCTAAAACGATGATGCTTCTGTGTCTGTGCGTCTGTGTTTTGTTTACCTATGAGGACGTCTGTTCTGTCTCTCGGCATCGAGCGCAGTCCTGCCGCGCACGTAATAAGTCAAATTGATACCAACCACAGCCAGCACAAAACTCTATTAGGGCATAAAGAAAGGCAGCGGCTCTTCTCCTCAATGCCGACACAAATGTGCGTTTGTTTCTGTTTTACACCCGTGTCTCGTGTTTTTTTTCTCACGCTTCTTCTTGCCCACATTGCTCGTCTGTTCTGCAGAATAATTTAAAACAAGCTACAATGCTGCGTCCAAATGTAATCTGTGTATTTGTTGGAGAGTCAGCCCGATGGCCTGCAGAGTAAAAGCATTCCTCAGATTCTTCAGGAGCACAGCAGAACTGCTCTCAGTGTGCCTACTGGGCTCTCTCAAATACACAGTGTTGCTTTATTTAAAAAAAAAAAGCTGAAGAAAAAAAAGGAAATATGTGCGGAGTAGAATTCGACTAAAGACATGCATATAAACGCCGTCCATAAAGCATCTTAAGGCTTGAAGCGGCTCTAAGTGACGTCATTGTAAGACTGAACAAATGAATATAAATTAGATAATACCGCATTATTTTTGGCTTGCTGCAATTCTTTAATTGCAGACGGTGAAATTTTTCTTTAACCTGAAATGCATCAGTGTTCCTGCTCAACCAAAGAGCCCAATCGTTGAAAACTACCTTTGCAAGAGCAACAATCAAAGTGGCAAAAAGTGGTAAAAAGGCATTGGCAAGTGGCATTAAAAATAAGTTTAAGGTGGCAAAATGGTCAGATAGCACTAAAAATCTGTTTAAAAAGGTTAAAAACTGAGAGGAAAACTGGAAATCAATCAGAAAGTAGCAAATAAATTGTCCAAAATTGACAAAAAGAAAAGTTTAGAAGTGACAACAATGGGCAAAAAGCAGTCACAAGTGGGAAAATGAATATTGAATGTATAGAAATTCACTTTTAAGAGCGCTAACTTTCCTTTTAAGAATGAAATGTCCATATGACTCTAAATAGCTCCTCTTTTTTAAAAGTTATTCATCTCTGTGCTTATTTATCAACTTTGGTGCTTTTCGAATAAAGAGTGAAAATAATCTGAAAATAACTGCGATTGCAATAGCTGGGGTTATATTTGCAAATCGTTCAGTCCTATGTCATTCTTAGAAAAATCTTCCTCAAATTTAAATTTTTTCACAGAATTTTCCCTTGATAAGCTTGAAGGTTATTCCCAAGACGTCTTAGGCCTTAAAGGTAGAGTCTGTAGGAATTTAGTTACTGTTTGTAAACACAACATCCAAACTGGGCTCTGCCTCCGACTGTAGCTACGTGAACACACTCATCAGCTCAGTGAGCACCTGCAGCATCATGTTTCTATGTGGTAGAGACTTGAGAGGTGTACACCTGACTTCCTGCAGGTGAATGAGGGATCCTCTAAACATCGTATCATTCTTTTTCTGTCTTGCGGCTGCTGTTGTAGCCACTTGAGTTAGCTTCTTCTGCTTGTTACCATCAAAACACAAAGTCACCTGCACACTGGGCAGACTTTCATTCAAGTCAACCAAAACATCAGAAAGAGACCACATGGAAAGAGACCTTAAAATGATGATAGAGCAGGATTACTCCAGTGAAAGCTGACATTTTATCTTAAGGAAAATCCTGCAGACCCTACCTTTAAGAAAACTCTTTAAGTGAAAAACTGTTAAGCACTCATTATAGCGGCCTAAACACTACTCATTTGTGGCTTATTTGAACGAAAGCTGCTTGCATGTCATATGTAGCCTCCATTACATAGAAAAATGTCGAATTGTCTTTGCATGCTCCCCCTGATAAACATCATTTGACCCATCAGTCTGCAGATAGTCAAGTTTAACAAGCAAGCAGACAAGAGTTGATTCACCGCAGTGACCATCACATTCAAATTTTTGTGATTGGTTGTGGTTGAGAAAAGCTCAGAGGTCAAATAAGGGCTTTATCCAAACTAAGAGCAAACTATTGCATAGTCTTTGTGTTAAATCTTACAACACGAAACAGACTGAAATCAGTTATGACCAGTCTGCTGATACGGGCTTATCAAAAACCCAACCCAGCGTTATGTAATCGTTACACAGTCATTTGTTATGGTAAATCATTTTTTATGACTCTTCTTTCAAGCTCATAAACAAAACTGAAGGACTTTGCCCTGGGCTCGTAACAAAGACTTTACTCAGCGAAATCTTTGTTGGGTTGTTGGATTGAGTCATCGCGGAGGGAAAGGTGGTAGAAGGACACCGTCGCTGGTTTTGTTGCTTTTCAATTAAGCGATGAGTCCTTCGATGGGTCTGATCCAGCTGCGTCTGATTTCATCCATATTTTAACGTCAGAGAGACAAATTGTTGGTTTGACAGCAGTAAAAACTCAATGTCGAATCTGTTTAGACGTGATGTTCTTGGCTTTTTTCTTCCTGGCTGCCCTTTCTCTTGATGACTCAAGAATTCCTTTGAACTCATTTTGATGCCTTTGTTGTAGTTGGAGTTCAGCATTTTGACTTCAAAAAGAAAGCAGTGAGTCTTCTCAGAGCTGTAAAACACACTTTTATTGGTTCCTTATCAAGTCTTTCAAGGTAAACGAGGTGATAGCGGCGTAGACACCCTTGGTCCTGACTGATTTAATTCTCACAGTTGGTGAAACTTGTAGAGTCTCAACAAACAGGAGCACCACAAATGCTCGTCTTGTGAAGAAGAGTAAATATTGCATGATGCAGTAGAGAAGTAGATAAACTCAGGTGCATCTTTATGGAAGAGTTTAACTTTAATTTCTGCATGATGCTGCATTTTAAAAAGCAGAAGTTGCTATGTAAACTCCTGCAGTCATAATTCTGTCCTGTTTATTTCAGAGTCCATTTGGCCGGCGTTTTATGTCTCTGTCCGTTCTCTCCTTCACCTCCACAGAGCTGCTGTTTTTAATACACACACACTCCCACGCACAAACATAATGTACAAACACTTTAACAGATGGAGAAAGAGAGATTTAACAACACAAACAATAAGGAAGGTGCTGACACTGATGCTACTGTAAATGATAACTGTAGTGACCATGGCAACGTTACTAAATGAATGCAGCACAGTTTGTTTATATCAGCATTTTCTCATCCTGCACTAAAGTTACATTAATGCCGGCCTCATAAATGTGACTGATGCTTTAAATCATCAGTGTAAAGGTTAACGTACATTTCATTGGTATTAAACTGTGGGTCTAATCAATCTTATTATTAATTTGTGTCACAGACAGGGTGCTGAGTTACTTTGTCATTTATGTGATTAAATTCTCACTGCAGTTTTCTAATTTAATATAATCAGATTCGTTTTTTCTTGATACATGTGCACGTGACGAAGCACAACCAGCAACTTGTCCGATGATTGCCTTTTTTTGCTTTTGAGAAATTAGATAGTTCAGTGTAAAATCTTTGATCATCATGATTTTGAGATACAGTTTCTTACCCTGGCAGATTTTATGATTCCTTGGCCATTTTCCAGAGATTATGATAGCACAAAAAAGTGAAGGTTCTGGAGTGGCCATCTCAGTCTCCTGACCTCAATATCATTGAGCCACTCTGGGGAGATCTCAAACCTGCAGTTCATGCAAGAAAAACCAAGAATTTACAGGAACTGGAGGCTTTTTGCCAAGAAGAATGGTCAGTTTTACCATCTGAGAAAATAAAGACCCTCACCCACAATGAGCACAAAAGACTTCAAGCTGTCATCGATGTTAAAGGGGGAAATACACGCGATTAAGAACTGGGGGGTGGAAACTTTTCATCAGGAAGTTTCTGTTGTTATACAGATTTAAAAAGAGTAAACACAGTTGTTTGTTAATAAATGTCTTCACCCAACCACTAACCATGACTGAAAGAAAAGTTTTTGTGTTATCATTCATATTTTAACACAGAGTTCCTAAGATTACAATTAGACAACATTCGTATGCTAACGTAAACTGCAAAAACGGAAATCTAAGCAAGTAATTGTCTTATTTGTAGTAAAAACTGTCTGTTTGTTCTTAATTTGAGCCACATTCACCAGACCAGGTCATGAAAATGTCTTATTTCAAGATTTTTTAAGACAAAAATGAGTTGTAAATTGCTTGTAACAAGTCAAAAAAAAATCTGCCAATGGGATAAGTTTTTTACCAATTTTTTTTGCCAATTTCCCTCGCTTTTGACCATTTTTGCCACCTGAAACCCATTTTCATTGCTACGTCTTGCCGATTTTGCCACTTTTCACCACTTAAATTGATCACCATGCAAAGTTAGCGTACAACAATTTAGCTCTTTGGTTAAGCAAGGTTGAGTAGCGCTGGTGTGCAGCACAAAAAAATCTACTTAAAAATACAATTGTATCTGGTATTCTGACACATTACAGGTGGAAGAAATTTCGCACTGTTGATATAATCTAATCTGCAATTAATTGCCCAGCCCTAAATGGGAGTAAACAACAGTTAAAGTGAAATAGTCTATTCATTTGCTCATCAAAAGTTTAAGACCACAGCCTTAAAAAGACAAAATTTGCACAAAAATGTGATTAAAAACTGTGCTTAAAAAAGCTATTTTCTAAACATTGTGCAGTTCTACAAATAAGGTTTTTGTTCTGAGTTGTGAAACAACACTCCCCGCTGGAGTATTCTTCAGTTCTGCCTCAGTAACTTTGGAAATGGGCAATTACAAAGTGTTTGTTAAACTGTGTTGGTGACAGATTAACTCATTTGTCCAGCTTCTGTTTTGAGGAAGTTCTTGTTTCGCTGCTGCTTACACAGAATGTGCTGAAAAACAAGGAAAGACAAATCATCACCATCGTTTCTGGGTTTGTTCTCACGATCCTGAGTTGACATGAAACAGGACGTCGTTTTCACCTTCTGCGATGGTTGGCTGTGTCAGTCTTATCTGTCATGCTTGAATAGCAAACATTCATCAGCATAAGTTTCAACACCAACACACCTGAATAACTAACTGTAATCTCACACACACACACACTCCTATAATTTCCAACCAGGAACAGATGCTTCTTTGGAAAGTTAGAACCATATTTCCATCCTGCTCAGTGAGTCTGCTTTAAAAGGGGGAGGGGCTAAGTGACACAGAGGTGGACTGACTCAGACGAATTAACAGCCTTTTGGTTTAGTTGCCATGGTTGCCATGCAACAGCACACACCTTGGAAATGTCACATTCTCATTCAGCCCCCGATCATATTCTGGAGAATGTTGCTACTTTGAAACTGATATCATTGTTTCCTGCTTTGTCAGTGTGGCTTTGCATTTCTGTGTGTGTGTGTGTGTGTGTGTGTGTGTTCTCTTGGCAGACTGCAGTTATGACAAAAAGGTTAAATGCGTCCTCTCAGGAGATTTATGCTGAGCAGCGTGCCAGTTTGAGGACATTCACTGGACGAGCACTCAGCATATGGCAGTGAATGATGTTCAGAGGTGAAAGACAGTTCACTCGGGGCAGCGGCACACACTCACACGTTTGGCAGCTGCCATGTGTGGGATATTTCTGAATGAGCCTCCAACTGACCTAATCTGGAGCGTGAGTAAGGCTTTGTTTGCTTCATGTTGAACCAAGTACACACTTGATGCACAGAAACAATCCAACACACACACACTCTCTCACACTCACACGCTTCTGGCTGCTTTGCCAGAAAACAGTTCACACATCTGTTTCACCCAACGCAGCAATTTTCTGTGATTACCGCCTCCACCACCTCCGTCAGCGCTATACGGTGGTGAGAGACAAGGCATAAATCCACAGCCAATCGACTCAGAGTGAATTGTGACCTCTGCCAAGTTATAGCCTGGCACACACACACACACACACACACACACACACACACACAGACACACACACAGGCCCTATTTCATCTGTACCAGGATGGAGGAAACAGAGAAAGGTGGAAGAACAAAGGAGAAACAAGAACAAGGAAACAAAGAGGAAGATCATGACGAGGAATAGAATTAATTTTTTTAAAAGTTGTGATATAAGCTCATTTAACTAATGAATCACTTTATTTTTCATCTTATTAAGATGCTTTAAGTTTACATTGAATTCAATTTTGGTAAAAGGAAATAAATCAGTGCAGGTTTTGCATTTCTGAACAGCTGAGGCTCAGTTATAGTTCGTTATCTCTTGATTGGAAAATCAGGGTTTTGTTAAAGTGTCCTCTGACAGACCCTGACCCCAGATTTTATTGATTCCACTTATTGATCCAATTCCCTCATCAATTCCTCCTGTAAATTCTCTGTCCACAGAAAGTAGCCTTACAAGTTTTCTGTTTCAACACAGAAAACTGTTTTATTGAGTTTATAAGTAAATAAATATTAAATTTCTCAATGGATTTAACGTAAATGAATAGAAAGAAGTGAAAATCGCACACCAGGTGACATCAATGTAATGTTTTGTTGTATGTTATTGACTAAACTCGGCCACCCAGCAATGCCTTGAGTCGTTTGGAACCTTGAGCTTGCCGTAGTTATGCTGAACTCAGCCATGACGCAGCATTTTCTGTTTGAGAAACATTTTCCTGTGAGTATTTTCACATTCTAAGTTCTCAGTATTGTTTACAAAAAGTGATTGTGATATGTTTCTGTGATGAAAGTTTAAATTCTGTTTTAAAACCAGAGTTATATCAATGTATGCTTGTGATGTTTTCCCAACTGTTTTTGGTTCATGAGGAGATTTATAACACATCCGATTTATTGAATATGTTTCCTCCTCGCTCCAAACGTGTAGAGACTTTTGCCTTCTCGCCATTTTGAACCTGTCCAGAATGAAAAAATCCTTTACACAGTTTACTAAGGAGCATATTCCAACTAAAGTGTTTACATGACCCAATATTTGGATTGATACAGGCATATGCCCGAGGTATTGGGTTTTTAAACATAGACTGTATAATGAGTGGACGTAACGACGTTCGGCTCAAACTGAAGCCTCCAGCAGATGCCCCGCCCCCTGGTGTCTGGCTGCAGTATAGGTCATAAGCCCCGCCCCCTGGTGTCTGGCTGCAGTATAGGTCATAAGCCCCGCCCCCTGGTGTCTGGCTGCAGTATAGGTCATAAGCCCCGCCTCCCCATGTATTCCAGATATGAGCCGGGAAAACTTTAAAAAATTACGATACCTCGTAGAAACGTTTCTCTCATCCTTACGCTAAGGTAGTACGATGATGTCATCTGGCTGCATGGTGTTCAGGTGTTTTTTTTCTGAGAAGTTAGTTTCTCATTAGTTTTTGAACGCTAAAAACTGCGATATAAGTTCGTTTACGATAGTTGACAGCTGCCATTCGTGAGTAGTTTTTACCGGGGATATAAGAAACTTTGGGAAAGAGCCAAAAGGAGACTAAACCTTCTGAAGAAGAAGAAATAAATATTTTTATTTCTCTTTTTTACTCGGCTCCACCAGAAATTCTCTACTGCGCAAACTCTGGCTGCACAATGGCGGCTAGAGAAACGGGGTTTTTTGGCTTCAAAATCGTAGAACGGTGACAGGCGGAAACACGCTGTCCATTCTATATACAGTCAATGGTTTTTAATTGTTTTGAAAATGAGCTTAATCGGGTTATGACAATTGGAATTGGAAGGTGTTTACATGACTCCTATGCAATCAGAATAGTGTCATTAATCTGATTAACACAGGAATATTGTGAGCATGTAAACATAGCGATGGTCTCCAGCATTGTTAATGTGATTGCAACTGTTGGCTTTGAATGTGTGGTGTGAAAAGAAAAACTTCTTACAGGTTTAAAGCCTCATTATTGATGTCACTGCTTTGTCTTTACAGATGTCATTTACTGGTTTATACGAGCTGAAGAAACTTTTGTCACTAGTGTGATTAAATATTATGACAGTCAAGCAAGCCACTGCGTACTTTTTGAGATATGTATTTGGTAGTAGCTTCAGTTCCCTCAAACAAAAAGTAAAAGAAGAAAAAGGAAAGTTATTTTCCATCCTCCAGTTTTTATGAGGTGACATGAACAGCAGCTTGGCTCAGCGTCTCAACCCTACAGTTAAAGCAGAGAATGTAAACTATTGACCTCAGCAGGGCAGAGATGAGAAACAGTGGCCTGCTGTAATGAGGACTTGTTGTTGCTGTGTGAATCACTCTGCATCAGAGTTAGAGCGAGAAGTGGAGAGGTGTGAGGAGAGGAAAAGTGTTGCCAAACTCTTTTGGATTAGTAGTTCCTGGGTGACTTCAGAAGCCTTTGTTTGCGCTTCAGTTAGCTCTGTCTTTCTCCTTGAATTCTGATTAGGACTTCTTTTTCCTGCGTGTACGGGTCGGTAAATACATACTCAGGCAAGCAAGGCAACACGAACACGAAGGAGGAGGAGGAGGTACACAGTTCTGTTCATTTCCTCCCTTGAACAACTAGAGTTCGCTCACAATACTCGCAGCCAGGGATCCGGAAAGAAGGCTTTTTGTCCGTTTGGAGCCTTGAGGCTGATTAAAGGCTCTGTTGGTGCCAACAGTGTGAATTCCTGCTCCTCAGCTGAGTCTGCCAGGGTAACAGAGGTGACTGGAGGGTGGTGGCAGCTCTGGCTGAGTAGCTCAGACATCCTGGATTGAAGTGATAAGCTCAGCCAATCACATGGCTCGTAAAGGACGGTGATGATGCAGCACCTGGAGGATTAAAGCGCATTGTCAGTGCGGATGTGTAAGGATGTGCAGGAGATAGATCAGACCTGAAAATGAAATTAGTGCCAATGAAATATCTCTGCCAAAACAACTCAGGTCATCAAAACTTTGCAAGAACACAACTGGTTCTCCTGTAGGTAAATGAAGACAGAATACACTGATTTGCAGTTCTCTCTAACATATATTCAGTTGAATACACTACAAAGACAAGATATTTATTGTTCAAACTGATAAACTTTATTTTTTCTTGGCAAATATTCCCTCATTTTGAATTTGATGGCTGCAACACTTCCCTAAAAAGCTGGAACAGGTTCATGTTTCCCACTGTGTTTCATCACCTTTCCTTTAACAACACTCAATAAGTGTTTGTGAACTGAGGACACTAATTGTTGAAGCTTTGGAGCTGGAATAATCAGGGACGTCCCTGAAAAAGACAAAGTGTCTTGGATGGCAGCAGATGTTGCTCCAAAACCTGTTTGTACCTTTCAGCATTAATGCTGCCTTCACAGATACTGGGACAGTTACCCATGATGCCATGGGGCACTAACACACCCCCATACCATCACAGATGCTGCTTTTGAACTTTGCACTGAGAACAATCCGGATTTTCCTTTTCCCATTTGGCCCTGAGGACACCACGTCCATGATTTCCAAAAAGAGTTTAAATGTGGACTCGTCAGACCACAGCAGACTTTTCCACTTTGCCTCAGTCCATCTCAGATGAGCTCGGGCCCAGAGAAGCCGGCGGCGTTTGTGTGTGTTGTTGATGTCTGACTTTGTCTTTGCATGGTAGAGTTTGAACTGTCACTTGTAGATGTAGTGATGAACTGTGTTAACTGACAATGGTTTTCTGAAGTGTTCCTGAGCCCACGTGCTAATATCCTTCACACAATGATGTGGGTTTTTAATGCAGCGCCGCCTGAGGGGTCAAAGGTCACGGCTATTATGGACTGTACATGATTAAATCCATATATTCCTGCAGTTGTGCGTCGAGAAACTTTGTTCTTAAACTGTTGGACTATATGCTCACGCAGTTGTTGACAAAGTGGTGAACCTGGCCCCGTCTTTGCTGATAAATATCTCCTTTAGGGAGACGTACCACCCTGTGTCTATACTCACTGCATCAGCCAACGCCCCCAACAACGTGATGTTTAAAGGATAACACTGGGATCATGTTCGTCTGCTCCTATTACTGTTATTACCAAAGTGAGGAAACCTGTCATGCCACTTCAGTAACACTAAATTTTAATACTTTGTTTTTCATGTGTGCAAAGTAAACTACTATTTAGGTATTAGGAGTGAAAAGAAAACTGTCATTTTTTTCTCTTGCATGAGCTGGAGAATCTAAATTATATGCAGTGTAAGTTTTTTTTCTTTTTATTATTGTACCATTTAAGACACAGACAGATCTGTTTGAAGCAATGTTGGAAACACTTTCGCAAATTGGTGAAGAAAATATGTTTGGCAAGAGAGTCCAGCTTTATTTTTGTACACTTGGATGGCTGATGTGTGTAGACGTGACAGAGGGAAATAAAACCATATTGAGTATCTAATTAGAGTGATTC
>RPOG01006622.1:0-10576 GCA_008086565.1 Thalassoma bifasciatum | reverse complement strand
CACACACACACTCACACACATGCAATTTGTTTGCTGTGATATGACATCGGGCTGCTGCTTGAATCCTGTGTCCACTTCCTCTCTCACTGCTGTAGCTTAAACCATGCATACACACACTCACACACACACACACACACACACACACACACACACACACACAGAGGCGTCCAGCTGCTTTTCATTGTTTTTTTAATGTCTGTTCCCTTTTACCCATATATCTCTGAGTCCAGTGTTTGAAGACTCATGATGATGTGGGCCTCGTGATCTCTGTACATCAGTCCATTAGACATCAGGGAACAGTAAACAACAGTGGAGTTTATCGTACTACAGCGGTTGAGACAAAATGCGTAGAAATACCATTTCCTTTGATAACCCTATTCCCTCCACAGCTCATTTCTTTTAAATCCAGCCTTTTGAAGGGTTATTCCTGAGAAATCCAAATAAAATGCATTCAATTATTCTCAGTCAAAATGTGGAATAGCTGCATGAACCATGGAAATCTTAAAAGATCAATCAGCAAAACTAGAATGAAGCTAAAAGAAGACATGGTGAGCTCACATCAGTGCTAGTTTTGACAGCTCATACTTTCAACTCGGCATTTCTGCTAAATGCAACATGGATGTAACCACCAAGGCTGCAAAGGGCTCCTCCTGGTTTTAAAACATTTAAGAATCTGACCCATCTTGGTGTTGAAACAGTCTTCTAAACTGAAGGATACATATTCAGAAATTAGCAGGGTGCTTCCTAAACTTGAAGGCAGATGCAGTGGTACAGACCTTCATCTCTTCAGGTGGACTGATCTTGTTAGAGCAAGGGTAAAAACTTAAAAGCGGGCTTCAGGATGTGTGTAATAAAAAGTCTGTCTGTAGAGCAAAAACCAAGTGGAATATATTTTTTCAAAATACCACAGCAGCTCCAGTCCACAGTTATTTGTTCATGATTCATTTATCTTTACACAAATATTGGTGTACAAGTGCAGCCAGGGAGTTGCTCTAATCTAGAATGAACATTTTTCCACTTGAGCAGGAAATCTACTTCACCCTAGGGTTTTAAAGCAATCAACAACCTGTGTTAAAAATGCATCAGCAATTATGAACCCAGTCATCATCGATCAAACCTGAAAGTTGCTTCATCTCCTCTACGTTTTCACAAATCTGCAATATGATATTACTTACTAACTTAGTACTTGTGGCTTAGTATTTATGATGAAAATGAAACTCTCCAAAAACGGATGATACTTCAGGGACAATCAATTATGGTGGAGTGGATTTCACTCAGGATATTATCACTGACATGAACAAGGAATTGGACCTTGAACAAAAGTGGAAAAGTGAAAAGAACAAACGTGTTGAACAAAAGTACAAACAAAACAGATAACTGGGAGGAAAAATAGCCAAAAATGATTATTAAAAAAAACCCACACAAAGAAGATACATCTTGTAGCCTGCTAAACCACTGATTTCACAGTTCCTTTTATAGATATAGCATCACATGGTAATCAAAACAATATGGTTTACCATCTGTAATGCAAACAGTAAAATTTATCTATGAGCTTTGAAGAGGAAATGGTTGGATTATTAGGACAGATGATCAGCAGAGGGAGCAGAAGTAAAGGCCAGGCCTGACTGAAGTTTTCAGTCTGACTCTGATCACTTTGAAGGTTTTGTTGATTTACAGACCCAAGAGAAATTTAGTTTAAATGTCATCAACTGGCTATCACTTTTGCTTCTCTGATCTATAATCGTTTACCTTAAACCCAGTCAACCCATTACACAATCTTACATATAAGTTTGTAAATGCCACTGTTGCCAAAGTTTACTGCAGTTCACGTCTGTCTTTGATTTAATTTACTCAGCGATTCGCTCTCGTGGATTCCTTTGTTTTTTTCTCAGCTTTGTGGGTCACTTGTTGTCAGTCAATCCACCAGGGAGCTCAGCTGTTATGTAACTAGGTTTAAGGACATATTTGTTCCATATTTAAGTCAATTTTTGGCCTCGCTGTATTCAAAGGAAGTTGGTCTGTGCTTCCTTTTTACAAGCTCTGTCTATCCTAAATTTGATGTTCACTAATTTTAGCCCTGGGTCCAAAAAACCAGAGCCCTTTTTTGGACCTGTTGAGATGCAACCAAGCCACATTACATATGACCCAACTATTCTTAACACCACATAAAGGAATATGGATTTACTGAAAAGCATCTATGTCATACCCCATGGTGCCTAGCAGGGTTTTTTTCCTGCAACAAAAAAAATCTATCTCAGGTTTATTCCTCTTTCTTCTTTGTTTCATCCTCTGCTTTCAGTGGCCTCCCGGGATCACGATAAAGTGTTTCTGGAGAATTACAATCCATTATTTCATTTAATTCATTTGTGTAAATAAAGGTTTATGTGTCAGCATGCAGTTATTTTCAGTTTGCAAAAATGAGACCGATGAAATAAGACACCCCAAGAGGTTTTCAGTTTTTTGGATCTCCTTCCAAGGCCTCTCCCCTCGGCCCAAATCTGTCTCTTTAATATGTTGTTTATAATGTTTTTTCTCTCTCAGTGATTTACTATTCTTACTCCTAATGTCAGTACTTTTTCCCACCCTTTGTCCTGGCTGCAGGAAATCATGGACAGAATCTACAAAAATGTGATGACAAAGGTGGAGGAGATGAACTGTGTCCAGCGAACACTCTTCATTCTGGCGTATAACTACAAACTGGAGCAGCTGGTCAAAGGACACAGCACACCTCTGTGTGACAAGTGTGTGCAAGACTTTTTACCCAAGAGTTGTGAGAAATACAGTGATTTATTCTCATTTCTCATTTTTTTCTGTTGACCTTCTGTCTTTGGTTCTGCACATCCAGGTTTGTGTTCAGGAAAATTCGCTCTCTCCTGGGGGGTCGAACAAGAGTCTTGCTCTCAGGTGGAGCGCCACTCTCTGCTGCCACACAGCGCTTCATGAATGTGTGTTTCTGCTGCCCGGTGGGTCAGGGATACGGCCTGACAGAGACCTGCGGTGCTGGAACTATTTGTGAATGTAAGTGCTTTGTTTTGATTTTATCTTTTTTCAAGATAGTAGATGTACAAGTCTGTCAGATCTGAGACTCGGCTGACAAGACCGACAGGTGGGTGGCTGCCTCCACAGTCAAACTGGTAATGAAACAGTGTACCCATAAAACAGTATAAGAAAACATGAATGAATAAAAGATAGGGACATAATCAGGGATGAGTATTGATGAGATTTTGTTGATATCAGTGCCCTTAGTAGTTCTACTTAGTGATCCAGTTCTTTATCAATGCCTCCCCTTAATTTTCTGAGTACAAAAGTTGTATAGGTTTGCTGTGTCAATAACATTTTATTGAGTTTATAAGTAATTAAATATGAAATTAGTTTATGGATTTAGATATCTATTCCGATTCACTTTATTCGCTACTGCAGATAACATGGGGAGGTCAATAGCGGGAGAACTACTGGGTCACCAGTGTGTGCAGTGCCCCGTGTCATTAGAAAGAAAAAGAGTACAAGAGCAAGGAAGAGGGAAAAAAGCAAATACCAGACTAGGCCTCTGTGGGGGCACAGTTTGGGATTAGGAAAAATCACCACTGCAGATTAGCAACATAAAAACTCAAAGACTTGCACAGGTGGTAGGGGAAAAAGGTCAGGGGTGGGGGATGTCACGGCACAGACATCTATAGATAAAAATAAATTAAAGCAAGTAAAAATTGCACATCAGGTGACATGGATGTATTCTTTTATTGTATGTTATGGATTAACACCTATTAATGTTTTGAGTTGTTAGGAACCTTGAGCTTGCCGTAGTTATGCTGAAGTCAGCCATGAGCCTGCACTTGCTGTTTGGAAAATAGTTACCTGTTGGTATTTTGACATTTTTGAGTTTTAAGTATTATTTACAAAAAAAATTATTGAGACATGTTTCTGTGATAAAAGCTGAAATTCTGTTTTGAAACCAAAGTTACAACTATGTTTACAAACTGCTAGCATATCAATGCAATTTCTTGTACATGTTAGCATGAGGCTGGTGCCATGTTTTTTATATAGTTTTTGGTTTGTTCGGAGATGTTTAACATGTTGAATGTGTGAAATATGAATCTCTTGTGAGAGAGAAATGTACATTTCTTTGTGTGTTCAGTTTTACAGCTTCTTAAGTAAAACCTCAAGTGGAAAAAAAAAGTTTTCTTGGGAAACTGTTATGTAGCTCATACGTTAAGTTAGAATAGTGGATGTAAGATTCATCCACTCTGGCATCATGGAAGGAAATAGGTAAGAATAAAGGCTAATGATGTCGACGGATTGAACCATTTCATATTGATTATTAACAGGTCTCGGTTACACATCCTGAGACAAAATAAATTATTTTCACGACTCCTGCAGCCTTAACAAAATTTATGAAACATTTTTGTCTCAGGCTCCAAATTTTTTTCAAAAAATTGTAAGCTTGTCATCTCAAAATCCATCAAAGAAAACCAAAATACATGCTTTGTCCTGTGTCCTGTCATCATTGTTCAGTACAAATCAGAGTGATTGAAAATCTTTCAACATGTCAAAATCTGTCAGACTAATGTCAGAGTGGATTGTTGTTAGTGCAGAACACATTCATATCCATAATGATTTTCTTTAAGATCTGTTTCAACTTTGAAGTTGATCTATTGGCTCTTTTTGAAATGATGGAAACACTCGCAGCCTTTCTCAGGCAGATAAAACCCTCCCGTCAATCTCCTCAGTGGTCATCTGAGCCAAAAAAACAGATCTGTGGACGTTCCCTTGGGATGGAGTTTCCATGGCGAGGGAACAAGTGAGGTCGAGTTGCTATGGTAACAAATGTCTTGTCTTGATGCTTGTGTGCGTTCTAATCGTGTGTGTGTGTGTTGTCTCTTCTAGTGTGGGATTACAGCACTGGGAGAGTGGGAGGACCCCTGGTCTGCTGTGAGATCAAACTCAAAGACTGGGTGGAGGGTGAGTGACACACACACACACGCACACACACATGCATGCACGCACCACTCCTAATGAAGTGATCCAGTTTGTCACATGGATTCATGAGGACACGTATCAGCTTGTCTGCACTTTCTTATGCTCTCTCTGGTGGAGCTTGGGGGAAGTTTTGTTTATAGTGAGTGATAATGATGTTTCGATGCAATAAGAAGATCAAAAAATACCAAAGAGGAACAAGACTCAGCGGAGGAAACTGAGCCAATCAGGCTCATGAATCGGATAAATCAATTCAGAGTTTCACATAAAATCAGACGTGATGGCAGCGTATGACCAATCACAGACACTGAAGAAGTCTGTGACGACAACAGAAAAAGAAAAGTTTCCATGAGTGACTCCACAAAGAAGGAGTCATTCTCCTTTTACACAACTTACTCCAGTAAGACCTGTTTGTCCTTGATGTGGTGGTTACTCAAAGTGGAGGTCAGGAAACACCTCCCAAAACTGATAGATGTATTCTGAAAATCGCATGTATCGTCCACTTCTGTTAATGGACACAAAAGGAATAGGAGTTATATTTTAAACAAAAACAATGTGAACAGGAAATGTGTGACTGATTTCTAACATCTCTCATAACTCTATGAGGGACAGCACACACAGATGATCAGACAAATGTTTTTCTTCGTTCATCTGTGCATCTATGGGTTAATTTTACCCCTGGAAATTGCAGTAGAGGAACTGCAACCAAGGACATCTTCTGCACTGTATTGTTTCCGGTCATTTAACCATTTCACTCAGTTTTAAATACACCATATGCACAACATTTGTAACAGGTTATTGAGTTACCAGCTGGGGCACTTCCAGCATGCTGTCATTGTGTTGGTTTGGTTTCCAATCAGCCCATCAGACATCACACGAAGCAGCAAAGTCATCATCACTGAAGTTTCCAAAACATTATCACAGAAAAGCAAAAGATGGTTTATTTTTCCACACTCATAAATGAAATCAGCGTTTTTCTCCCTCATACGTTATATTTTATCACAAAATATTTGAAAAGGTCAAGAGGATTATTTAGCCGAGCCATGACCTTGTAAGGAAATCATACTCTCACCCCTGAGCAGCTTCCATCCTCTTTATGTAAGGGATCATTGCTCATTTTTATTACAATCTGTTAAATCTTGATTTTTATCCGGCTCAGTTTATTGCTTTGGCTCCCAAAGCAGGAAAAGAGGGTAAAATAAACAGGCTGTCAGGGTTTTTTTTTCCATAAAATTATTATTATGAAGCAGCATGGACAGAACTGAAACAGCTTTCAATTTAAACTCTGCCTCCAGGTGGTTATCGAAGCACTGACAAGCCACATCCGAGAGGAGAGATCCTGATTGGAGGACCTAATGTGACCCAAGGGTACTACAAGAGTGAGGCCAAAAACCAGGAGGATTTCTTTGTGGATGAGAATGACCAGCGCTGGTTCTGCACGGGAGACATTGGAGAGTTTCACAAAGACGGCTGCCTTAAAATAATCGGTAGGAGAGTTTATAGTGAGGGTGATTTATCAGGTGCAGCTCACCACCTGAGTCTGGTGCTGCTACATCAAAGCACGAGTTATTAACATTGTGCCCCAGATCCCTGGATTTCATCCAGACAAAACCTGCTCCAGTTCCATCCATCAGTCTGACAGGAAACCTTTTAACAAATAAGAACCTAGATCACTTCCCAGAATTACCCCACAGAGATGTTTACCTCTGTCAGCCAGAGCCCCTTGAATCCTCTCTGTTATCTGGATGACGTACCACAGATAAGCTCAGTTCAGTGGAAAGCAGATTATGTCCTCCTCGCTTTGAAATATGTGCACGTGAACACGTTTCCTTTCACTACAAGCAGCTCTGTTATGTTTCCAGATCGTAAGAAAGACTTGGTGAAACTTCAGGCTGGAGAGTACGTGTCTCTGGGGAAGGTGGAGGCCGTGCTGAAGAACTGCTCTCTGGTTGACAACATCTGTGCCTATGCAAACAGGTTTGTGTGTGTGTTTGACCTGTGTGGGTTCATTCACTCAAAAGGTTATAATGTGGTTCCTTGGTTGATACTTATAAATATAAAACTACGTATAGAAAAAGTGTATTAAGCATCTTTTTGACTCACAAACTAATCAGTTGGGATAACACTGGTGCTGTATTGCCATGGCCAGACCATGGTTGCTGTAACTCTGTTTGTTCAGTCAGAAAATAATCAAACAGCATTTGAAACACAAGAATTTGTGGTTTACATTGATGTATAGTTCGTAATTAAAAGAATGTGACGTACACACAAGCAAAGCAAAACAACGGAAATATGGCACCATTGCTAAACAGCTATAACTCCATGAGCTTTGTCCCTAGTCAAAAAAATTCCAATGCCAACAGAAAGCTGAGACACCATGCTTTATATCAATCACCATTTTCTGACTCACTAAACTAAGATTTTTTATTTTTTTTTAACTGCTAATTCCTCCAGGCCATAGCAATAACCATGCAGTAGATGTTAAAAAATTCAAGTTTATGTTCAATGGGAACAAGGAGCCAAAGCACTCAGACCAGTTTACAGCTATAATTACAAAACATGTCCAGACCTTCTTCAGTTTAATATTGATTAGACTCAGTTTAGCAAAGTTACTTCTCATGAAGAGTGAACATATTTCAGACAGAAACCTATGAAAAGCTACAATATGAAAGCATTTACATAACTATAAGTAGTAAAAAGCACTAGAAAAGAAATAAATGAATTGAAATAAAAGTGAATTTAATGCAGAAAGCCTAGAGCTGCTTTACATCTTATGGCCAGCAGGGGGATGGATAAACTACACTCAGAAAAACATAGTAGCTCTGAAAAGCCCCACACTGAGTCAAATTAATATTAGATCGTCTTCACTCTAATTTGGTAAATGAGTTATTAACATTCTTATTGATCTAGACCCATAACAGAGTTTGCCAGTGGGGTGCAGAGCAAAATTTGAAAAAAAAGCACAGTGAGTGGGATTCTTTCCTTCAAGGATAGAAAAGCAGAACGGGGATGATGTCCCACTCCAGTTTCACTCTGTTACCACTCACATCTTAATTCAGAAGCATGCTCACACGTGGTCCAGAATCACAACATAGTTTCTGAGGCAAATGTGGAGCAGGATGCAGTTTTGATGGAGCACTGAGCTGTAATAGGCAGAGAGGGATGGTGGGACTTTGAGCAGGGAGTCAAGGAGGAGGACACCTTTGGGAGCAAGGAGCGGAAAGTCTTGGCCCTCCACTCTGCTCACATGCTCCGACCTAAAATGCTTTTCTGTGTAAGAATGCTGTGTGTAAGTGCAGCCATAGGCCACTAGCAGACGCTGTGGCTCTGATTGATGTCTGATGGTGACCTTGTGGCCTTGAGCACAACATTATTAGCCACATTCCATTCACCAACATTTTTTCATGGACACTGTGATCTTGAATTTAGCTGAGTTAAATGAATCATGCTTGAATTTGGCAATTATCAGAGCGTTTACTCATTTTTAACCCTGTGGTGCATAATGGTCACTACAGTGGACACCTATTCAAAATGTGTTTACTCCTAAATTCAATGGTTCATGTGGTGGAAATCCACATTAGCCTGTGTCAGGATATTTTAATTCTTCCTAGGGCCTGAAAAAAGTGTTTCAATTCTTTTTCCAAATATGTTTATATTTTTAAAAATGTTATGCATAAAAAAAATTATTCATGAAATTACCAAAAAAAAAGAAAAGAAGTCAAACAAAAAATATGTCATATTTACATTGAGTTCACACTGTTTTAAGTTGAATGCTCAGTTACAAATATTCAAAATAAACAATGGAAAACTTTTTTTTCATGCTTTAAGACAAATAAAAACACTCAAGGGAAAAATCCTGACACTGAATTTGACAATTCATGCATCAGAGGGTTAAACTAGTTGGTTGATCTGAATTTAAATTTCTGGTTGATGGATGAGGAAATGGTTACTTTGGATCATCTGCAGCTGATATGTCTACCAGCTATTAAACCTTTTTGATTTTCTGTTGTTACTTCAGCAAACTGGACATTGGCTGCAAGACTTTGTAAAAGTCATAAAAAAAACTTTCACCCAATATGAAAGACTTATTTACGACCCTCAACCAAATCTCAAACTTAAATATAGCTAAAGCACAGTTTTTAGAAGTTATCAAATGTTTTCTTTTACTGTAGTAATTTTTATAGCCGTTGGAAATCATTTAAAATCAGCTCTCAATAATCTCAAAACTTTAAGAACTCCGAATTTGGTACATTTTCACTTCTGCAAGCTAACGTTTGTCCTCACCCCTCTCGTGCTCTGTAGTGATGAGACGTACGTGATTGGCTTCGTGGTGCCCAATCAGAAGCAGCTGCTGGCTCTGGCTGAACAGTACAGTATCAGAGACTCATGGGAGGAGCTGTGCAACAGTAAAGCCATGGAGGAGCTGGTCCTCAAGACCCTCACCGAAGCTGCTCTAACAGGTGAGAGAAGTCACTTTTTACTTGTAGATACAGAGTTTTATTTCAGTGTTTGTTCTTCTTTTTTTTTCTTTTTAGCCCAGTTAGAGCGCTTCGAGATCCCCCGCAAGATCCGCCTGAGTCCTGACCCGTGGACTCCAGAGACGGGATTAGTGACTGATGCCTTCAAGCTCAAACGGAAGGAGCTGAAAAAGCTGTACCAGGACGACATTGAGAGGATGTACGGCGGAAAGTGAAAGCGAGGACCGGCACGGCATCCTTCACTCTAATAAACAGACCAACGCCTGATCTTGAAGTCTCCCAGCACCCCTAAACCCTCCCCCATGAACACAGGAGCCACTCTGACTTGAATTTTAACACAAAAGATCTCCAAGAATGAAGGAAAGGAGGGCAGATTTCGTTTTTAATTTAAGAGAGGCTTAAAAAGGCTTCACGAGAATACAAAAAAACTCTCCATCCACTGATGCCTTCTCCTGTTTCCATGCCCAGGTGTATGACCTCTTACAGGGATCTTTGTTTTCCCAGATGTGAGTTATGAAACAGATAGTCTGAGGTTTTCTGTTGAGCTCATTCTTTAGCAGAAGCTCAGGTTTGTAGCCTCAATCTGTTTGCCAATAGCAAGAAAAATACTCATAATCATCCTGGAATTAACTCTTTTTAACTTCCAGCTTCTTAACTTCCTTCCCTGCAGGTCAGGAGAGGGTTTTGTTTCTCTTTTGTTCGCATGTTTTTTAGTTCTGTAAGTGATTTGTTTTGTTTCCCACCTGCAGTTTGACTTTGACCCCCGTGGTTTTGTGGACGTCTTTCCTCCGTCAGCACTTTAAAACCAAAAGCACACAGTTATCTGAGGGCAAACGAGAGGAGATTTGTATCCAATTTTTTTAAAAGACATGATGAAAATTGCACGAAAAGAAATGAATATGCACTGTTTAGTCTGCTGTATTTTCCTTAAGTGTGTGAGTGTACATTTTATGTGCTGTACAAACACAAGAGAGCACATTTTCTTGCTTGTATTACAGATGAAATGACTGTGTAAACGTGTCGTCTTTGGTAAATCATTGTGCAATATTTATCATTTCTGTCCAAATAAGGTAGTCGATTACAGAAAGGATAAAAATAAACCTTTCTCTTGGATGCACTGGATGAAA
>RPOG01006621.1:0-11633 GCA_008086565.1 Thalassoma bifasciatum | reverse complement strand
CTGACCCAGGTCTAAGTTTCCAGCTCTGCAGCTTCATCAGGGCCTTGACAGGTGTGATGAGTTTTAGGAGTAACTCCATAGAAACATCAGCTGTGAGTAGAACAGGGACCTTTGTCCCCGTTTTCTCCTTCTCTCTATTCTCTCTATTCTCTGCAGGTGTTTGCACAGTTTCTTCTCCAGCTCAGACAGAAACAACTCAATATGGTGATGAGCTCATGAGGTTTCTCTCCATGTGAAGCATCAGTCACATCTTTGATACTTCTCCCTCTCTTCTGCACTTGAACAGTTTTATCTCACAGAGGTTTTTCTAGAAACTTCTGCTCAGTCCTTCTTTGTTGGTTTGTCCTCAAGTTTTGTTTCTGAAGTCCTGTCTTTGTCTTCTGAGATACTCATGGATCTTTTTTACATCTTCAGTAAAGTGAAGAAGCTGTGGGTCATTTTTCTTCATCCAAATTTCTTGGAGCCTGTGCTGACACACACTCCTTCACTTTGTGTCACATATTTGTTTCAACACTTGAACATTTTGGATGACGTCCACTTCACCTGCTGTCATGGCTTCACATTCTATGACACTTGTAATTATTTTGAGGTCGTGGCTGAACTTAAGATCCAGAGAAGTTGTTTTGTTTGTTTGTCTCCTCATTCAAGCTGCTACAAGCTGAACAGCCTGTATCACATGAGGGAAATTAGCTGCTACAAAAAAGTCTGACAACTGCTTCAACTTCTCATTTTTGTCCTTGAACAACAAGTTTCCTCCTTCATCTTCAGTCTGATGTCTTTGTGTTTGGTGGCATCATGTCCATGTTTGTTGAAGAGGTTTTCTCTATATTTCAGAATGTTTTTCTCTTTGTGTACAGCAGTAGTTACCTCCTCTATCTGCATGTTCAGCACCATTTTCCAAAAGCATTCATTAAGGTTCACTGGCACTGGTTGAGCCAGTTCACAAAGGGCCTGGATTCTTGTTTTCCCGGGATTCAATCCTTCAATCTTCTTGTGAAGTTGAGATCTTTGTATGGCAAAGTGGCGTGCAGGGGGGAGAACTAAAAAGGCAATGCCACCTGGGCCCTTGCACCCCAGGATCTCAAATTAACTTAGTATATTAAAAAGTAAAGGAGAAACACAATTAGAACATGCAAATTGCAGCCCTCACACCACTACAACCAAAAATAATAAACACAGTCACCCAAAACAAAAACAAACTAGGAGTAAAAATTAGAATCAAAGCAACTGTTTAACAAAATATAGGAAAAACACTCACACTGAACTAAGCAATTCATCAAAATAGGGATTAAAGTAACATGTTAACTAAGGAAAAAAAAAACTAACACAAACCAGAATTACCCAAAACTAAACAAATAATCAAATAAGAGCTCAGATTAACTTGTAACAAAAAATAAACCCAAATATAAACTCAAAAAAATTGAGATTAAATGAATAGATCACAAAGAATTAAGGAAAAAATAAAAATAAAAGACAGCATGCGCTGTCTCTGTGATCTTCTGCCTGGCTTTAAAGGGAGAGCAACCCTGGAAGAGAGAGATAATTCCCCAATGGAGACAAAAGCCCAGAAGCCAAGACAGCAGCCTTTATGTGGCCACAATTTACTGCCACACACTGTAAATAATAAAAAATTAAAAGGATCAGAATCTGAAAGGGAGAGTTGTGAATAAACCAAGATTATGGAATAACCAACTCCTACCAGTGGTTGAGGCGACTCATAGGAGGCAGCAGGGGGAAGCTGCCCAGGCTCCACTGGAGAGATGGAGAAAGAGGTGGTTACTTTCCTCACCAGACTATCAGCAGCTCGGTGTTAAAGGAGACAACTTGCAACTTGCCTGGAGGAAACACTCAGCGCCCACAGACTCCACAGACCAGACCAGCTTCCAGGTGAACCACACAGCTGTAACAGAGCAAACCAGGGGTAAAACCATGACTAAATGAATCAAGTGAGATGACAGAACATGCATACCTGTTTGATTGGCCGCGCCAACACACACATATACTCTGACCCTAGTGATGATTCAAATGAATTATTCGTTCAAATGAACGAATCTTCTGGGTGAACAAACTGAACCGAATCACTTACTTGAAAAGATTTGTTTATTTATGAACTGCAGTTGCACTTCCCTCTCCTGTCTCTTGTCTCTGTCTCTCTTGACTGTTAGAGTCACCCAAGCCCCCCCCCAACCCATTTATGTCAATGATAGTAATGACTCAACAAACAGGACAGAGTCAGTTAGAAGTCCTGTGTCGCTCAAGCCAGCCCGTACATTCCTTTCTCGTGTCACCAAACATGATGAAGTAGTGAATATTTCGGTTTCGCGAAAATATATATGAGCTTTTTATGACTGCTGGCGATTCGCAAACTGCTCTATATCCATAATTACTCAGCTGACTGTATAAAAATTATTTCTGATGGTTTCAAATAACGTTTATTTCATGAATTAATCACTGATGGACTGAGAAAGCGAGACACAGCTCTGAGCTGGAGCTCCGAATCAGTGATTCGTACTGACGTACTGACGTACTAAACATACTGAATGTACTGAATCACGTGAACGAATTGCCAACTGAACTGAAGCTCCATGTCAGTGATTCGTACTGACGTACTGAACGTACAAAATGACGTGAACGAATCACAGAGTGAACTGAAGCTCTGTGTCAGTGTTTCGTACTGAAGGTACTGAAGGCACGTACATCCAGTACGTGAACGAATCGCGAGCTGACAGAGAGAGAGACTCAGAACGGATTAAAGCCCTTGACTGGTCCTGAAAATGTATATAACTTATAAATATCAAACACTCTGTACACTTTTTGATAATATTTTTATACTTAAAAGTTGATAATTCTAATGTTGTAATGTGTCTTATATACAGACATATAGTCTATTTTATTAATATTTTATTCCTATTTTATATTTTGCACTGCATGCTCTTTTTGCACATCTGTTTAGCTTATTTCACTAGATGTTAAACTGTGTGTACATTTTTTTATGTCACACCTGCTTTGGCAATGTAAACGTATTGTAGCATCCTGGCCATTCCCAAGGGATTGTGGGAATATTCTTGTACAACATGTGTTTGTTGTTAGTTCTAGCTGGTTCTGCATTTTATTGAGTAGTTTTTATTCTTTAGGTTATATTTGAGTATAAGTCGACCCAGTGGTGACTTGGGTTATGTTTATGGAGGAGAACCGTGAGTAAAGTGAGTTTTGTCAGCAGTTAGTATCATAGGAAACTGAATATATTGTGTTGTGTTAGCTCGCTGAACAATGAATGATACATGTAATTGCGGTGATGAACTGAATGACTCGGTGCATGAATCATTTGTATGAATCATTATACTGAACCGATTCTAATGATGCGATGCACCTAAAAGAACTGCTTTGCCCATCTCTACTTAACACCTTTACTGAAAGGATGTCAGAAAGTTAAGAATGTCTCAAACTTCACAAATGGGTCAAAAATCCTTTAGGCATGTTATATCAATCAGTGATCAGCATTTTAGCCATTCTTATCATTCGCATTAGCTGTTCCTGAGCACAACTGCTGCAGAATGCCAATGAGTCTGTACGTTGACATATACCAGTCTCTTGAATGTCTACTATTTCGTCTGCAGTCGTTGAGCTGGGCCCCACCTTTAAGAATCACGCACAGCCTTATAAAAGTTGCGTCATCATAGGATCATAGGAAACTGGACATATGGCATTGGGTCAGCTCACTGAGTATTGAGTGATATCCGTTACTGCGGGGATGTGCTGAATGATGTGGTGAACAAATCTTTTGACTGAACTGTTTCTATTGATTTGATTCACTAAAAAGAACTGTTTTAATATAAATATACGAATATAAACTACTGACATTACTCCCAAATCTTAAATATTGTCATTTAGAGAATTTATTTGCAGAAAATGAAAAATGGTCAAAATACCCCAAAAAGTCCACTGTTTTCAGACTTCAAATAATGCAAAAAACAAGTTCAACTTCAATTTTTAACAACACATTACTAATGTTTGAACTTTGGAAGTATTCATCAATCAATATTCAGGAGAATAACCCTGATTTGCAATAACATCTCTCATGTGTCTGTCATCTTCTCCTCCAGTCTTTCACAGAGGAGAGTGTTGACCACAGCATTGGTTTTTATACATTTCCTAGTTTGATAAGATTTGTTTCAGGTGATGACCTCATCAGTACTGTATTAGGTAGAAACAGGTGTGTTTGTGTTGGAATTCAACAGACACTGCAATGGAGTGACTGTCATATATGTAGAGACGCTGATTTCTGAAAATTTGCAGCGGTCTCTTGTTTTTTTCCAGAGCTGTATATCTTCTTATTGAGTCAGTTATATTGAGTTATTAAATCAAACTGGACTCATTTGATACAGATTGATGAGTTGAGGTGTGTGTGGTCAGTGTGTGAGGTCAGAGACTTTCAGAGAAGTTGAAATGAGGCTCACTGAGCGCTGAGCTCCTTTAACCTTTTAATGAAGAGTTAATGAGAAACTAAATGAAGTGAGAGAGAGATTAGAAAACTCTCCTCCTCCAGGTTTCACCAGCTCCACCAAACACACACATGAACACACACATGAACACACACAGATACTCAAAGATCTTTATGAATATGTTTCTAATGTGATGAATATGTGAGCAGACTGAGTCTTGTAGTTTGTAGCTTCATGTGATAAGTTGACGTCCTTTTCTCTGAGATTGATCTAATGAATGAGAACAAATGAAAGTCTGTGATTTCAGTGAGAGATTTCTTTTCTTCTTGTCTCTTCAATGAGAAACAGACACCAGGCTGATTGTGTTTCACTTTGTGTTTTCATTTCAGAGAAATGAAACTCTTGAAAGTCTCTTCATCCTCTTCAAAGTCAAACAGAGAGTTGGGATGATTTTCTCTTTTTGTAGTGACTGAATCTCCACTCAGAGTCTGTGGATGAGAGAAGGACGTGTAGAGTCACAGACGAGCCATCACAGACTCTAAGATCATCTAAAGTCAATCTTTGTTTGTAGATTTCATTTCACACACAGCTGTTAAACAAAGAAGTGTCAGTAAACACAGCAGAGATTCAAGTAAATGTNGGAACCAAATCTGCAGAACTCTTCTTCATGTCTGAGCTCACTTCACCTTCTTATTGTCACTTCAAATACCTGGAGTGTGTTCACCTGTGACTCTGCGCCATAAGAAAAGATCATAGAGGAGAAGTTAAAGCTTTTTAATGTAGTGCTCTGAGTTTTCCTCACAGCAGATCTCAGGAAATGTATTTGTGAGGTTTGATTTTCAAATATTTATCAATAATGTTTCCCAGATAAAGCTTTGAGTTACAGACACCAAATGTTCATATTTTAGACACAAACCCTGAGGCTGAAACTCTTGGACAGGATGGATTTGTTAGAGAGCTGTGTGTTTTCCTGTGTGAAGCACTGTGTGTGTGTGTGGGACTGTTTCTGAGTAACACTGTCTCCTTATGGTGAACAGTCAGACATAGTTTTGATAAAACAGATGATGTAAATTCTTGTCTCTTCTTTAAATGAAGTTTGATCCCCAGTTTTTATTCTGATCAGTGTCTTTAAACCTGTAGAGTGACGGTGACAGAGCAGCAAAGATGTTTCCACAGACTCTGTTGTTGCTGTTTTCACATGAATGAATGTTGGAGGAGTGATTGTTGTGTTGAGTTTCACAGGAAATCAGACTGAGGTGTTGAGTTCTTCTGTGTATTTTTCTGTGTTAGAGGCAGACGTTCAGTCTGGATCACTGCCTGTTCAGTAAATTGTCAGTTTTTCTGTTTCTGTCACTTTACACAGTTTGCTCCATCAGTTCACCAAACAGCAAATCAAACAGAGAGTAAATCCATGTTTACTGACAGGAAACAGCAAAGTTTGACTCACCAACCTGGACAGCAGCCTGTGAGGCAGAAAAGAGGGAAATAATTCCTGTTTCTGAGCTCTTTACGAGCTGGGATTGATACCAGAAGTTGATCAGACTGGAGGTGAGTGAAATACTGCTGAGCTGCTGCAGGGTTTCAGCCTTTTTTCTCTGATGACACTGTCTGAGAGAAGAACATGAGGTGTAAAGTTCCAGATGGAAAAACACAGTTGGACATGGTGTGTGATCTTCATCTTCATCCAGAGAGTTTTTCTCTCTTTTTCAGGATTTGAGGAAGTGAAGGAGCTAACAAGTCTGCAGAGACTGGAGCAGAGAATCCTCAGGAGATCAGCTCAGCTTTCTTTGCTCCTGTTCAGGAAATACAAGTCATTCAGCTCCAAACATGAGCTCTACAGCTTTATTCTTCAATCAGACTCAGGTTAGGAGCAGAGTCAGCAGAGAAATGCTCTTTTCATCCTGTCTTTGATCATGTGATCACTCTTCATTTGCTCTGTCTGTGTCTGTGGAGCTGAATGAATCCATCAGTTCACTGCTCTGAGTCTGACAGCAGCTAAAGGCAGAACTGATGGGATTTTACACAGACTGATGGAAAACCACACTTATTTTTACTGACATTAGTTGAAGTATTTCTCTCTGATATCTCGTCTGGAGGACAGAAACACTGGTGGGAGGAAGGAAACATTGAAGATGACATAAGAAAGAAGAAAGTGAAAGGTTCGGAGCTTTGAACTCTGTGAACACAGCAGTATGTGTCTATTTATGCAGATTAAAGGTAGGGTCTGTAGGATTCTCCTGAAAATAAAACGTCAACTTTGACATGAATAATCCTGCTCAATCATCATTTATGGGCCTCTAGAAAACTCTATACATGTGTTTCAGTGTCAGTGTCTGCCTCAACCTCCTCCTCTGTTTGTAGTTTTGGTTGTCTTGGGAAACTTCTGGGCAGAAAGTAGGCGTGGTGACCCCAGCCAATCACAGCATGCTCAGTGTACAAGTGACTTTGCGTGTTAATAATAGCGAATGGGAGAAGCTATCCTGAGCGCCTACGATAGCATCCTTAACGTGGAGAAAGAAGAAGAAACATGATGCTGCAGGTGCTCGCTGCGCTGGTGAGTGTGTTCACGTTTAGCTACAGATATGAGCAACAATCAGAGGCAGTGAGCATGCACTGCTGCTGGCACTGAGCCACAGAGGAGGATCCCAGTTTATATTTTGTGTTTATAAACAGTAAAAAAAATCCTGCAGACCCTACCTTTAATACACAAAACCAAAGTTTAACAGTTCCTGTTTTATTCTTCCAATATTGCACAGGAATTTTAATCATTTCTGATACATACACATTGTAAAAGGAGAATGTATGTGTGTGAAAGGAGAATGTATGTGTGTGAATGGAGAATGTATGTGTGTGAAAGGAGAATGCATGTGTGTGAGAGGAGAATGTATGTATGTAAAAGGAGAATGTATGTGTGTAAAAGGAGAATGTATGTGTGTGAGAGGAGAATGTATGTGTGTGTGAAAGGAGAATGTAATGTATGTGTGAAAGGAGAATGTATGTGTGTGAGAGGAGAATGTATGTGTGTGAGAGGAGAATGTCATGTATGTGTGAAAGGAGAATGTATGTGTGTAAAAGGAGAATGTATGTGTGTAAAAGGAGAATGTATGTGTGTAAAAGGAGAATGTTTGTGTGTAAAAGGAGAATGTATGTGTGTGAAAGGAGAATGTTTGTGTGTAAAAGGAGAATGTATGTGTGTAAAAGGAGAATGTATGTGTGTAAAAGGAGAATGTATGTGTGTGAAAGGAGAATGTATGTGTGTAAAAGGAGAATGTATGTGTGTAAAAGGAGAATGTATGTGTGTAAAAGGAGAATGTATGTGTGTGAAAGGAGAATGTATGTGTGTGAAAGGAGAATGTTTGTGTGTGAGAGGTTCAGAATGAATTAAGTCTTGTACGGCCCTTCATAGTCCTGGTTCCTCAGTCACTGACCTGTTGAAACACACTTTGATTTAAAGAAGGACTTGAATGAAACCTGAAGCAGACTGAGTCACAGTTTCATGAGAAGTTTCAGGCAGACTGATAGAAATCCCACTGTGGGACCGTCTGCTCCTCCAGAACCAGCAGAGAGTCTCTCACAGAGAAAACACTTCAGTTTCTGAAACTTGAGGTTAACTTTCTGCTGAAGAGTCAAAGCTTTCAATTTAATAAAATTATAAAATAAATTTAAATTATGTATTCATGCTGAGTTTTTCTGTTTGCCAAAAGATAAATGTAAACATTTCATTGATGTATTTAATTATTCTGAGTCCTTGTTAAACTTGTGGTTGAATCACTAACATGGTTCATGTCTCTGTTCAGATCAGACTGGTTCAGTGTTTGTTCTGTTAGTGTTGCAGACAAACTCTCTCAGTTATTAAACAGCCTCCCTGTGTTTTTAATCACCACTGTTATGGTGTTAGGGTGGATGGTTTTTTCTTTCTGAAGCAGGTGTTTGACTGAATGTAAAGTAACAGCAGCTCAGTCTGGGAGATAAAAGTCAAAGAGTGAACAGATTTTCTCCATCAACCACTGAACAGTGATGAAAACAGAGTCTGTGTGAAAACTCTGTCCTGTTCACAGCAGCTTCACATTCAATCTGACTCTTGTGGTTTTTGAATAATTTTTTTTAAGGATTTTTGTGATTCTAGGGCTCTGATGTGGAGATATTTGAGCATTAGATCTATCAAGTCTGTGATACTAAGATTAAGACTTGTACTCTTGCAGACATTTTTCACTCACTTTATTAAAAACTGCATGAATCTTTTTCTTGAAGTCGTTCAGACAGAAACCAGACGATCATGTTGTTATTCTGGTGATTGTTGAAGAGCAGTGAGCTCGTTCTGTGATCTGTGTTTTCCAGTGTGTGACACTGATCTGACGTCAGACTGAAGCTGTGACAAGAAGAAGAAATAACAGAAAGAAAGAAAGGATCAGAGGAACATTGATGTTCTGAGGAGAAAATTGTGTCAGATGATGATGAAGCCTCAGTGTGTGAGCTCAATGTTCAGTTACTGAACTGGAACTGTGCTGTTGTTCAGCTCTTATCTGNTTTGAGCATTAGATCTATCAAGTCTGTGATACTAAGATTAAGACTTGTACTCTTGCAGACATTTTTCACTCACTTTATTAAAAACTGCATGAATCTTTTTCTTGAAGTCGTTCAGACAGAAACCAGACGATCATGTTGTTATTCTGGTGATTGTACTTCTCGTCACTCGAGCAAGACACTAGACACAAAAGGTCACACACTGTGACTAGACTGCAGTCTGACTTCGACACTGTTCTTCTTCTTTATTGTCTTTCTTTCTTTCCTAGTCTCCTTGTAACTACAAGACTCCTCTTTTAACACAGTCTACTACTACTTCGGAGTCACACACTCGAGTTACAAGTCAATGACTTGACGAACTGTGCTGTTGTTCAGCTCTTATCTGACACTTTGTCCTGCTCATTCATGGGAAACATGAAACACTTCAGAGCTTTGGAGGAAGAGAAAAGACAGAGAAGGACAGAAAGGTCAGAGTTTAACAGGAAGAGAGACGACGACATGGACGATCAAAATAAGAGGATCAGAGAGAGAGAGAGAGAGAGAGAGAGAGAGAGAGAGAGAGAGAGAGAGAGGAGAAGATCTGTGAGAGAAGATGGTAAAGAGGGAGTTCCTCATGTTGCTCTGCATGAAGATGAATAAATGTCCAGCTGCTTTACAACTTTCTGCAGAGCTCTCATTCTCTCTGAGCCTCCATCTTCATCCTGACTCTCTCCACTTTACATTTCTCTCTGCCACCTGTAGAAGCTCTCCAACTTCTTCATCATGGCTCATTCTCTTGAAGAGCGTGTGAGGTGAGAAGTGCTGACTCGGTGTCAGGGCTGTTAAAAGCTTTGACCTGAGTTCAGACGTCCTCAGCTGACATCTCAGCTCCAGTCAAAGCCTCAGGGTCACATCCTCTCCACAGAGACACTCAGAGACAGAGTTCAAGCTGGAAAAGGACTTTTTCTCTCTCCATCCTCCAAATCAAAGCAGCCTCACTGCTCTCTGAATGTAAAGTGTGTTTGTCAGCTTTGAATGTGCTGCTCTGACTGAAGACTGACTGAAGACTGTGAGACTTTCTGCTGCAGGTGCTCTGTTCAAAGTGCAGCTTCTGCCTCAGTGTCATCAGCTGTGAGCAGCTCAGTCCTGCTCAGTGTTGAAAAGCTCTGAGAGCAGAAGAGATGTTCTTCTTTGAAGGCTGAGCTGATCATTGACAGAGACACTCTTCTCATTCTTCTCTGTCTGCACAGAAAAACTGCTGCTTTCTGCCTCCTCACTTTCATGATTGTAACACAGTCAACAATGAACACAGATGAAAACAAAGAGGACATTTTCACTCTGTGACTGGAACAAAGTCTCATCTCTCATTCTTCCTCTGTGTCCACTGCTCTGCTGTGATGAACTGAATCCTCAGAACAGACTGAAGAAATGTTTCTGAATCATTTTGATGAGCAGATACAGTTGAACAGCTTTGTCTGAATCCTTTGATTAAATTTNGAGTTTTTCTCCCTGAGAGAAGGAGACATTTCAGCTCAGAGTTTGACTTTCATTGTTTGTTCTTTACTCACACACAGGGACACAGAGGCAGCTGCTGCTGCAAACAACTCACTGAAAACATTGACTCTGATTCATTTCATCTCACTGACCTTCTTTCCTCTCATTCACACACAAACTCCTCTAAATACAACAGGATTTTATAAATCCAGGTGGTTTTTAAGCTCGTTTGGTTTGAAGACGTTTAAAGTTTTTATTCTGATCTGAGCTCTGAGTGTTTTCATCTGCACCTGAACACAGAGACACACGACTGCTGCCAGACTGAGCTGACACACACAGACACACACACACACACACACACACTCACACACACTCTGGGATCTTGGCGTGAAGCTCAGACACTGTCAGCCTCCTTTTAGCTCATTAGTCCAAACTGAAGAGGAAAAGAGCTTCAGCAGATATTTGATCTGGAATGAAACCAACTTCTCTCACCATCATGTTCTATATTCATATTTACAGTTTAATATTATATATTCACATTTACAGTTTAATATTATATATTCATAGTTATAGTTTAATATTATATATTCACATTTACACTTTAATATTATATATTTACATTTACAGTTTAATATTATATTTTCATTGTTATAGTTTAATATTATATATTCACATTTACAGTTTAATATTATATGTTCACATTTACAGTTTAATATTATATATTCACATTTACACTTTAATATTATATATTCACATTTACACTTTAAAATTATATATTTACATTTACACTTTAATATTATATATTTACATTTACAGTTTAATATTATATATTCATTGTTATAGTTTAATATTATATATTCATAGTTACAGTTTAATATTATATATTCATTGTTATAGTTTAATATTATATATTCACATTTACAGTTTAATTCACCTGAACACAGAGACTCCAGCAGCTTTAGCTCAGCACAGTCTTCACACAACAGATGAGAAGGATGTGTTGTTGGACAGAAAGCTTCCTGTCACATGATCAGACTGCTGCAAATAGATCCTGACTGAAGAAGACAGCAGCAGTTTCTCAGCTTGATCTTTGCCCTGGAGAAATGTTTCTTCTGTTGAGGATCTTTGAGAGATTGTAGGAAACACTGAAACAACCTCATCAAAGGATGACATCACAGCTCTGTAAACACACAC
>RPOG01006620.1:11680-22776 GCA_008086565.1 Thalassoma bifasciatum | reverse complement strand
CAGGGAGGGGGGGGGTCACGTATGGACAAGGTAAATTTTTCTCAGACACTGAATTTATTTTTTTATTTTTTTATTTTCTCTTCAACATCAACGACCAACATTTACGGTAAAACATGAAATAATCCAGTAACTGTGATCTGTGTGTGTGTGTGTGTGTGTGTGTGTGTGTGTGTGTGTGTGTGTGTTCAGGCTGTGACTCTGAGCCTCTCTGCTCCATCGTCGACCTCTCAGACTCAGATCTTCCTGCTTTCTTCAGCTGCTCCTTGTTTCCAGACTCTAAAGTTTGTGGATCCTACGACAAACCTCTGAGACGACGCTGTCGCCCCCTGATGGACAGGAGGCCCAACAACACCTACACCAAAACAGGTACATGCACACACA
Source organism: Thalassoma bifasciatum (assembly GCA_008086565.1). Classification (NCBI taxonomy): domain Eukaryota; kingdom Metazoa; phylum Chordata; class Actinopteri; order Labriformes; family Labridae; genus Thalassoma; species Thalassoma bifasciatum. The sequence continues at coordinate 22,395 of RPOG01006620.1, read as the reverse complement.
CACAACACACACACACACACACACACACACACACACGTACACACACACACACACACACACACACGTACACAAACACACACACTAACGCCAAACAACACCTTTAATCTACCTGTCTTTTTATAAAGTATATAAACCTGTATGTATTTCATGTATATCTTGTGTGTGTGTGTGTGTGTGTGTGTGTGTGTGTGTGTGTGTGTTTCAGTGAATCTGTCTGGAGCGGTGAAGAGTTTTTATCAGAGAGTTTCCTTCCAGAAGATGGTTTCTTACTCTGTACGCAGCCGAGTCAGTTTGTCAGGAAACACACCGCTGTCTGCTGGGTAACACACACACACACACTCACACACACACACACACACACACACACTCACACACACACACACACACTCACACACACACACACACACACACACACACAGAATCTCCAGGGCCAGTGATAGTTTTCTTTTTCAGATTCAGAATAAAACTTCCTGATTTAAAGTTTGTAGTAAAATAAAACTGTGTGTGTGTTTTCTACATGTGTGTATGTGTGTGTGTGTGTGTTGTCTTTATGTATGTGTGTGTGTGTGTGTGTGTGTGTGTGTTTTCTGTCTCTCTCCTCAGGTTCAGGGAGTGTGAGCGGCGTTGTGATGAAGATCATTGTTGCCGTGGTTTCGGTTTCGTCAGAGACACAAAATCATCAGGTGATGACAAAGAACAGTTTCAATCAGTTTCCACCAACAAGAATTTATGATTCCTCCTTTTCTCAGAGAATAAGAATAAAACACAAAAACTATTCTCCTGAAACATGAACAAAAGTCGACACAAACGTAGTCAGGGTTCGGGTTCGGGATGTTTCTGCACAATGAGGAGGCACTCGGGGACCCCCCCCCCCCAGCAGGACCCTGATTGGTCCCCTCAGCTGTCAGTCATGATGTCACACCACACAAACACACCTTTGCTGTCTGTTTACCTGTGTGTGTGTTTCAGGTGGGTCAGACGTGGTGTGTGTGTCTCTGATCAGCCTCGGGGTTCAGACCTGCAGCGAGGACGACGCCACCTCCTGGAGGAGCCAGGACTGTGGACCGTCTGAGGTCCAGACCAGGCCGGACCCCTTTGGATGGTACCAGAAACCAGGTCCTGACAACACACACACACACACACACACACACACACACACACACACACACACACACACACACACACACACTGAAACCAGAGTGTGTGACGCTGTTTTTGATGCTGTGTGTTTTTTTCTCAGTGAACCAGTGGACGTCCTCCCCGGCGCTCTGCCCCCCCTTCAGTCTGCCGACCCCCCCAGGCCCCGGTGAGACCAAAACCCTCAGACTCTCTGATCTGGACTCTGTGGTTTCTGTGGTTTCTGTAGTTTCTGTAGTTTCTGTAGTTTCTGTAGTTTCTGTGGTTTCTGTTGTTTTGTAGTTTCTGTAGTTTCTGTAGTTTCTGTAGTTTCTGTAGTTTCTGTGGTTTCTGTGGTTTCTGTGGTTTCTATGGTCCACATCACAGGGTCTGACTCCTTGCTCTTTAACTCGCTCTGTAACTTCTTCTCTAACTCGCTCTTTAACTCGCCCTTTTTCCCGCCCTTTTTTCCCGCTCTTTAACTCGCCCTTTTTCCCGCCCTTTTTTCCCGCTCTTTCCTCAGCGTCTCTGGATCGATGGCGTCGTCTCTCGCCGTCCTCCGTCCTCGTCGACCCGTCGCTCTCTAAGTATGATGTCATCCACGTGAGCCAGGACATCGCCACCGACCCGCTGAAAACCAGAGCGTGGTGTTTCCACGGTAACCAATCACATCAAAGCAGACTGATTACTTCCTGTGAGACTCCTGTGACATCATTCTACTTCCTGTTTACTTCCTGTTCCAGCCTGTGAGGAGGCGGAGTCTTGTGTGGCGGTGTCTCTTAGCGAGGTGGAGTCTGCCGTTCGCTGCGTCCTCTACCCTGACACCACGGTCTGTGGCTTAGGCTCCGCCTCCTGCAGACTGGTCATCAGAGAGCCCGCCCCCCAGGTTTACCTGAGCACAGGTGAGCCAATCACAGAGGAGGATCCTTCCGCTCAGTTTGAACTCGCCGTTCACTTCTTCCTCTTTCTCTCTCAGCGCTGACGCCCACCGTGACATCCGTCTCTATCCCGGGTCATGGCGTCCTGCAGGGCGTTGCCGTGGAAACAGCAGTGGGCTCAGACAGGAAGTCGGTCGTTCAGTTTTTGGGAGTCCCATACGCCCGTCCACCAATCGGATCGCTCCGCTTTGAGGCGGCTCAGCCAGCTGATTGGACCGGGACCTGGGACGCCACCAAACCCCGGTACAAGCATGTCACATGACACCTGCCACATGACATCTGTCACATGACACCTGCCACATGACACCTGTCACATGACACCTGTCTGTTTGTCTCAGGCAGCCTGCCTCTAGTGGACACTTAAGGAAACGCAGTTTTTCCAGCTTCATGTCTCGGTTTCTGTTTTCCTGTTTTCCTGTTTCTCCGTCTGTAGCTCCGTCTGTGTTCAGCCCGGTGATACAGACTCTGAGTCGTCCAGTGAGGATTGTCTCTATCTGAACATCTTCTCTCCTGCTGCTCAGGTGAGTCTCTAAGCTCCGCCCCCTTTCCCTCAGCATGATTAACCCCTTATATTCCACCTGACTCTAACATATTTACCATGCTACCTATCAGAGTTTATAACTGTAGAACCATGAGGTCAAAGTTCATCAGTTTGTTCTCATTTAAAGATTAAAGTCTCTAGTTTAAGGAAATGTCATGTTTTTAAATGAAGCTAAAGTTCACATCAGGATAAATGCAGCTGAAACACTTCTTTCTTTGTTCTTTACACCAATTTTTGAACATCATGAACTTCAAGATGCTTTATGTCAGACATTAAACATCCACCACATCACTTCTACACCTTCTCATCTACATCTGGGTGAAATTTGAGCTTTTTAGGTAAAACTTTGTAGGAGTTAGAGAGTTTTTAGTCTCAGGTGAACAAACAAAACCATCTTCATCAGAGCTCAGTTTCCTCTTTTTAGTCAACTTTGTTCTCTTTGTGGAAAAGTTCAACAAAAATCATGAAACTGTAGCTCAGTCACAGATTGTTTCTCTTCATGGATGTGGATGAAGATGCACAGATATAAACTGTTCTCACCAATGATGTAAATGGCTGCAGCTGCTTCCTGTGAAGGGTAAGGTGATTGGCTCCTGTAGGAGTGAGTGACAGGCCTGTTAGTCAATAAACGACCCTCTAATAGAGAAATTACACAAGACCAGTCAAGCAGGGAGCACTTGTTGTCTATCACAAGCTGTCCTGGGATGAAAACTCAACAGTAAAAAAGGTTACAGTCTAAAATCAAACTGTCTTATCTGTGTGTGTGTGTGTGTGTGTGTGATGAACAGAGGGGGCATCTCCCAGTCCTGGTTTTCTTCTTCAACCCTTCAGCCAATCAGAAACCAGCTCTCTTAGATGGCTCCGCCCTCGCTGCGGTGGGGAATGTTGTCGTGGTGACGGCAGGTTACAGAACGGCAGCTCTGGGCTTCCTGAGCACAGGTGGACACACACACACACACACACACACACACACACACACACATTCTGGTTTTCATGGATCATGGGGACGACCACTATAATCATCGTTTATGGGAACCATCCTTTCCAAAGGTTGCAGGGAGTTAAAAACAAGAAATGAGTTAACTTGCCACAGCTTAGTTAGTCTAGTTAGTCGAGTTAGTCCAGTCACCTTCAAACCTCCTGTGTTTACTCATTAAAAAGAGTAAACACATTTGTTTGTTAATAATCCATGATCCAGCTTTTGATAGCTGAAATGCTCCAGCACCTTCAGACCCCAGACCTGCTGACGAATCACACCAATAAAAACTTGTTGTTTCAAAATAGTTTTAAATTCTTATTCTTATGGGGACCTTGATTTTTGTCCATATACCGTCAGAGGTCGATAAACCAATGTCCCTATAAGTATAGGAATACAGGCACACACACACTAATTCTCTCTGTCTGCAGGTTCCTCTGGTCTCCATGGTAACTACGGTCTGTCAGACCAGGAGGCGGTGCTTCGTTGGGTAAACGCCCACATCTCTCTGGTGGGCGGAGACAACATGAGAGTGACGGTGGGGGCGGAGCGTGGAGGAGCTGACATCAGCAGCCTGCACCTCCTCTCCTCCACCTCCTCCACCTCCTCCTCCTCCTCGTCTCCTCCTCTGTTCCACAGGATGATGCTGCTGGTGAGGCTCTTGCTCACTGATAAACATGAATCTGTTTCAGGCCTCCTCAGAAACTGCTCCCCCTGGTGGCTGCTGCAGGTTAAATCATTCATTCCAGATGAGAGGTGGTAAAAGTTTAAAAATGATTTCACCTGTAGAAAAGTTTCTCTCCTCCTTACGCTGCAGTGATATGAAGATGTTATTTAGCTGCTTTGTGTTCACGTCTCTTTGTTCTGAGGTTTTTCATCAGTTATTAGACAATAAACAGGTTATTAGTTTGGTTTTTCATCAGTTATTAAACGATAAACAGGTTAGTAGTTTGGTTTTTCATCAGTTATTAGACGATAAACAGGTTATTAGTTTGGTTTTTCATCAGTTACTAGACGATAAACAGGTTATTAGTTTGGTTTTTCATCAGTTATTAGACGATAAACAGGTTATTAGTTTGGTTTTTCATCAGTTATTAGACCATAAACAGGTTATTAGTTTGGTTTTTCATCAGTTATTAGACGATAAACAGGTTATTAGTTTGGTTTTTCATCAGTTATTAGACGATAAACAGGTTATTAGTTTGGTTTAACTGTGATTAACAGCTGCTGTTAGTGAGGAGATTTTATCAGGGAAACTTCAGGAAAGAGACAAAAACAGATTTAAAGATAAGTTTTAAATTTGAGTAAATATTTTATTTTGTTCCTTTGTTTCCTGGTTTTACCTAAACTCTGTCCTGCTCAGACTCCGGTAACGGCGTTATTCTCGCTTATTCTCGCTTTGAAACAGTGCGACGGCGAAAGGCGGAGCCTAAAACAGACTATGGTTTGGCGTCTCTGTCCCTTTAAATCTCAGCTGTTCCCATCTCCTCCTGCAGGGCGGCGCTGTCTTCTCTCCATCTCTGCTCCACGCCCCCTCCACCTCCAGACGCCAGGCGCTGCAGCTCGCCACGGAGCTGGGCTGTGTGACCTCTGACCCCGCGGATGATGATGTCATAGTCTCCTGCCTCAGAGCCGCAGACGCTCACACGCTAAACGCCGCTCAAACCAAGGTGGAGCTTCACACCTGAGGTCACACGGGTCACCTGGGGGGGCGTGGTGTGTGTGTCTCACCTGTGTGTGTGTGTGTGTGTGTGTGTGTGTGTGTGTGTGTGTGTGCAGCTGTTGGCGGTCTCCGGTCCGTTTCAGTCCTGGTCTCCGGTCCGTCAGTCGCTCCTGAACGCCTCGCTCCTCGGCGTCGACCTCCTGTTGGGGACGTCGGAGCAGGACGGTCTGATCAGCCGCGCTCGCAGGATCAAGGTCAGAGGTCACTTCCTGTTGACAGTAAATGGTTTTGGTCTGGTCTCTGGTCTCATGGGTTCTGGTCTCATGGGTTCTGGTCTCATGGGTTCTGGTCTCATGGGTTCTGGTCTCTGTGGTCCAGGACTTCGAGGCTCTGCAGGGCCGCGCTGACGGGAAGACGACGTTCTACGAGGCTCTGACTCGCTCGCTGGGCGGCGCCTCAGGAAGTGAGGTCCTGAAGGAGGCGGCGTCCTGGTTCTACTCCCTGGATCACAGTCCCAACGCCGCAGGGTACAACCTGTTCTCCAGAGCGCTCAACAACGCCACCAGGTGAGGAACCCTGAAACTGCAGCCACAGATACAGGAACCACGTTTATTCAGATTTTTGTTTCTGATCCACATTTATTCTCAATCGTCTCAGAGCTAAAAAGGAAATAAACTTCTTCATTCGTAGGTCAGAGACTCAGGCTGTTTTAAATTCATTTAGAGATTAGAGTCCTGATTTTATCACATTTGTAAAGGTATAAAAGTTTATTACAGCAAAATCTCCATATTTGATTTTTACTCTTGCACCAAAAGTTATCGTGTATTGAAAATAAATCTGAAACCAACTGACTTTTTATTTTTCCAGCTGGTGTAAAAACTGCGTCCTCATTACCCACGTAGGCTGTTAGTGTAAAATAAAAAGTGATAAATGATTTAGGGGCTTTTATGAATTTGGTAAAAGTAAACAGCTCTTTCATGATGAAGTGAGCAGATTTACCGCTGTTTCTTTCCTGTCACTTCACTTTTATCTCTGGGACCGTTTCACATTTTTGTTGTTGTGTTGTAGTTGAGCTGATTTATTCCAGTAGGTGTCAGTAATTCACCTCAACCTGAGCGCCCCCAAACTGACAAACGCCATTAGCGCCGTGCATTGTGGGAAACAGTACGCCAGGTAGACTGGTCCGTTACAGACTGAGAAATTTTCCCGGATCAGTAGAAACATCCGGGAACTTGTAGTTTACTACAGATCTACCAAGTTTTCACAAACTGATGCTACAAACTGAATTTCAGCAGAAGAAGGTTTGGAAAACAGAGTCTGACACAGATTTAATTTAGATTCAAACCTTTAACCCTGCGTCTGTTTCTGCAGAGATCTGTTCGTCGTCTGTCCCAGTCTGAAGATGGCTCACCACTGGGCCAACAGCAACGCTAACGTCTTCTTGTACCATCAGCCGCTCTTTAGCGCCACCAGCAGGTAACGACTTTTCCTCAGTTCTGCTTCAGTTTAACCTCAGAGGATCAGTTCATCAGCTAACACATGCTAACATCAGCTAAAATCAGCTGATTTTAACATCATGACTCAGCTGATTTTAACATCATGACTCAGCTGATTTAAAATCATGACTCAGCTGATTTTAACATCATGACTCAGCTGATTTTGACGTCATGACTCAGCTGATTTAACATCATGACTCAGCTGATTTTAACGTCATGACTCAGCTGATTTTGACGTCATGACTCAGCTGAAACAGGGTTAGCTCTCTAACCCTAACCCTACCTTGGTGGCGTCTGATTTAATTGATGACTACTTCCTGTCCTCAGGGCTGACGTGTCCATTCCTTTGGATGTTCAGTTTGTGTTTGGGTCACCTCATCGTCCAATCAACACTCAGCGTTTCACCTCCTCAGACCGGCGCCTTTCTCTGGCCGTGATGAGCTACGTGTCCAGCTTCGTCCGCTCCGGGTCAGACTGACACTGAAATAATTATCTATGAAGATTAATCTGTGAACATTTATCTGTGATGATGATACTTTTGTCTCCTCAGAAACCCGAACCCGTCTGGCGTGTGGGCGGAGTCAGCTCTCCCTCACTGGCAGCCCGTCCTGTCCTCTGAGGCCCCGCCCACCTACCTGCAGATAGACCCCGCCCTAAAGAACCAGCAGGGTCTGAGTCAGAACGCCTGTTCGTTCTGGAGCCGACTGGGATCAAAACTGAGGGAACTGAGCGGTGAGAACGGAGAGTCGACTTCACAGGATCTGACTCTGATATAAGTTTAATCTGACTCTGATATAAGTTTAATCTGACTCTGATCTGACTCTGATCTGACTTTAATCTGACTCTGATCTGACTCTGATCTGACTCTGATATAAATTTGATCTGACTCTGATATAAATTTAATCTGACTCTGATATAATTTTAATCTGACTCTGATCTGACTCTGATCTGACTCTGATCTGACTCTGATCTGACTCTGATATAAATTTAATCTGACTCTGATATAAATTTAATCTGACTCTGATATAATTTTAATCTGACTCTGATATAATTTTAATCTGACTTTGATCCGACTCTGATCTGACTTTGATCTGACTCTGATCTGACTCTGATCTGACTCTGATCCGACCACAGTTTCATCCTTTTTTTCATTTTTTAATCATGTCCTAAATTTTTTTGTCATCTCTCTCCAGGTGACTCGGGGGCGGAGCCTGCGTTGACCCTTGAGCTCCCGGTGGTTTCTCCCTCCGGCCAATCACAGACTGAGAAAGACGCCTACAGTTAAACTGATGACATCACCACCCTATGACATCATTGTGTCTTGTCTTCAATCAGTTTCTTCTTCTGTTTGATCAATAAAAGCATTTAAAGTTCAGACTGTGTGAAGCTGCAGTTCCTCTAACAGCCACCAGGAGCTGCTGAAACCTCTCAAACAGCCAATCATGAGGCTGGATCAGCTGTGGGCGGGGTTAAATCCAGACGTTAAAAACATGTTTACAAATGTTTCTTCTTTTAAAGCTGCAGTTAAATCTCCCGTTCACTCACCGCCCGCTGCTCGCTCTTTATCTCTGATTTATTTAAAAAACCTCTTCAAAGATTTAATGTTCACTTATTTTAGTTTATTAAGAAGAAAACAAAAACACCAGCTTCAGCTTCAGGATGAACAAACACATTTAAAAATTAAAGCTGCTGGTGGACAAACGGGCCCCTGCGACCTGCAGCCTGCACTGTAAAAACTGAAATCTAAGCAAGTCATTCTGTCTTATTTGTAGTAAAAATTGTCTTATTGTTCTTAATTTGAGCCACATTCACCAGACCAGGTCATAAAAATGTCTCATTTCAAGTTTTTGAGACAAAAATGAGGTGTAAATTGTTTGTAACAAGTCAAAAAAATCTGCCAATGGGATAAGACGAATTCACCCGGGAAGTTTCCTGAAATAAGAAAGATGTCTTAAAACAAGAATCTTTTATCTTATCCCATTGGCAGATTTTTTTTTTTACTTGTTACAAGCAATTGATGCCTCATTTTTGTCTTTTTATGACCTTGCCTAGTAAATGTGGCTCAAATCAAGAATAGTCAGACACATTTGACTAAAAATAAGACAGAATGACTTGCTTAGATTTCAGTTTTTGCAGTGTATCGGGGCTTGTAGTGACCGCAGCGTGTGACAAACGTTTGCATTTCAGTGCAGATCCATCATTGCACATCAGCGTTTACGGTTTTTATTTTTGCAGAGAAAAGTCAACTCTGGCCACACCCACTGATTTAAAAAAGAAAAAATTGATAATTTCTCATCCTTAACTTGCTGCATGTGGAAGAGAGATCTATGTTTTAAAGGCATCACTCTGATAGGTGGACAGGTGTCATGTGCCTGTGCAGGTTGTTAACGGAGCTGCTTCAATAAGAGATGTTCAAAAAAATAATAACAGTTTAAACTAAATTAAAGTTGTGCTGTTGAAAAGTTGTTGGTCGGTGACAATAACTGACACAAACTCACCTGAGCCTGAAACCTCAAACCTTCACACGACAAAAACCGTGGATGTTTGGAGCCGTGACCACAGAGAGGAGCTCTGTTCTCACGTGGGTGGGCAGGTGCAGGCCCCTCCCCCTCCTGCCTCCACCCACACCTGTGCAGGTGAGACAGGTGTATAAAGGAGTCTTTCTGTGCAGGAATCAGACTCCAGCGAAAACTCACACACGGATCTTTGTCTCAGGATGTCGCACAGGAAGATGGAGACGCTGCTCGCTCTCTGCCTCGCTCTCACTCTCACCTGCTCAGGTAAGACACACTCACACACCTGAAACACTCACACACACCTGAAACACACACACACACACCTGAAACAGTCACACACCTGAAACACTCACACACACCTGAAACACTCACACACACCTGAAACACTCAACCTTAAATTTTGCCAATGAGAAAAGAAAAATTGACTTATCTAGTTTCGTGAAATTAGAAAAACATTGTAACACTAGAAACTTTTTTCTTTTCCCAATGACAGATTTTTTAAAAACTTTTATTATTTTTTAATCTATTTTATTTTTTTGACTTGCTAAGAATAAGTCAGATTTCATTTATGTCTTTAAATTTCTTCAAACAGGATGTTTTCCTGGACCTGTGAGCTGAATGTGTCTCATAATAAGAATAAAAAGGTATAAAATGGAAAATCAGCTGTTTTAATGAGTGTGTGTGTGGTGTCTGCTGCTTCTGGAAACTGCCTCTTGTGGTCACGCAGGGAACTGCAGTTGATTTTTAGACTTCAGTTTATTTTCTTTATTTAAAACTAAACTTCACATGGTGGTTTGTTTTATTTCCTCTCTCTTTAGTGTCATCAACTACGCCTCCTGTTACCGTGACAACCGCATCACCACCCAGTAATTCTGACGCCAACGCCACCACTGTGTCTGGCAACATGGCAACACCAAACGTTACCATGACTACCGTTTTGGGCAACAGCACCACACAAAACGCCACAGGAGCTCCACCTGTTACCATGACGACACAAAACGCCACAGGAGCTCTACCTGTTACCATGACGACACAAAACGCCACAGGAGCTCTACCTGTTACCGTGACGACAAACACCACAAAGGCTACGACTGTTTCCCACAGCAACAGCCCCCTGACCAACACTACAGCCTCCAACGTTACCATGGCAGCCACAGTTTCAACAGCTCCCAGCAGTGAAGCCCCGCCCCCTGCTGGCGGTGGCGTCCCTGGGTGGGGCATCGCTCTGTTGGTCCTGGCGTCTCTGATCCTGCTGCTCCTCCTCCTGCTGCTCCTCGCTCTGGTGAGTCCACGTGCCATCTCTGATTGGACGCTGACTCTGAGTGAGCTCCTCTGATTGGACGCTGACTCTGAGTGAGCTCCTCTGATTGGATGCTTACTCTGAGTGAGCTCCTCTGATTGGACACTGACCTCTCTCCCTCTCTCTCTCTCCCTCTCTCTCTCTCTCTCTCTCTCTCTCTCTCTCTCTC
>RPOG01006618.1:0-22793 GCA_008086565.1 Thalassoma bifasciatum | reverse complement strand
CATTCATCAGTTTGGACCAAGTTTCCTGAGCCTTTGTAGCTCACACATCCCCAAAACATCAGTGATCCACCTCCGTGTTTCACAGTAGGAATGGTGGACCTTTCATCATAGGCCTTGTTGACTCCTCTCCAAATGGAACAATGTTTATGGTTGTGGACAAAAAGTTCACTTTTGCTCTCATCACTCCAAATGACTTTTTTCCAGAAGTTTTGAGGCTTGTCTCTGTGCTGTTTGGTGTATTGTAGGCGAGATACTTTGTGCAGAAATGTCTTTATTCTGTCAACTCAACTGTGCAGCCCTTTATTTCTCAAGTGCCCCCAGGGAATCTTGAATTTATTTATTTTTTTCAGAGAGTCCTGTATTTCTGCTGAAGTTATTTGTGGGTTTTTTCTTTGCATCCAGAACAATTTCCCTGGCAGTTGTAGCTGAAATGTTTGATGGTCTACCTGACAGTGGTTTGGTTTCAACAGAATCCCTCACTTTCCTCTTAATTAGAGTTTGAACTCTGCTTATTGGCATCCTCAGTTCCTTGGATATCTTTTTATGGCCTCTTCTTGTTTTGTACAGTTTAATCAACTCCTTCCGCAGACCTTTTAACAATTTTTTTGCTTTACCCATGACTCAAAACCCAGAAGTTCTGACTCTGCTTGATGAAGTGAATAACAGTTGAGGACATTTAAATAGAAATGTTAAGACAGCATATATTTGTTGTTTGTGTGAGGCTTCGGGACATTAATGTTCCTTTTTGTGCTTTAAAAACTTCAGTTAAACAGCTGTGTCTTGAACACTGTCAGTCTTATTTCTCTCCAGGGACATCTGTTAGAGATCTAATGACTGCTTCATTAAAGAAGGAAAACTTGTGTGGTTATGATGGCAGCACTTAATGGTGTGTAGTTTGTCTGAGCTGGAGTGTGAGCTAACATACATCAGTGTACTGTATGAGCTGGAGTGTGTGGGAATGTTTGTTGTAGGTCTGCCTGCAGTTCTTTTCAACTACTCCAGTATTTTGCTAAGACTTGACAATGGCCTGCTGAGGAGGCTGACTGAGATGTAGGGAGGAAAGTGGAGTCATGCTGCAGAGGTTGAGCTGCAGAATCATGATACAGCTGAATGAGGGAGGGAGGGAGGGAGACTAAAGAATAAAAAGAGAGCTGGAGACGGAGAGAGAGAGAAAAGAAAGGGAGTGAGAGCAGGGGCCTTGAGGTTCAGGCAGGGGGGAGCTAGTGTGTTTGTGTGTGTGTGTATTATTGGCCAAGTATCTATTTGGAACTCATTACGTAACTGTATCTATTGCTGCAGCATGAATACATCATCACACAATTCAAAGGATGCTCTCTGTCCATCTTTTTCCAATTGGTGCACTCAACAAGTGCTCATGCATACTGAAAGTTATGTTGGCTGACATTGCTTTTATTTCAACATCTATATTCTTATTGTCATCTTGCCAACAAGTCTGTCCCCAGTCATTCCTCTGTCTCTGTATCCCACTCTCTGCATACCAAGGAGAAGGCCCCTGTAAAACCCAAAGTTAGGAGAAAAGTTTGCAGGTTATGAGTTTGTGGCCTGTTGGCTGGATCTATAACCACATTCACCATCAAACAGCACCGCAGGCTTAAACACTAGAACACACTGATCATGTAAATATGGTCTTTCAGAAGAAAAATAAAAACTACTGTGATTCTTACTTTACAGATACCTAGATATCTGATGCTGTAATATTATGACGCTGAGTCTTACAGGGTTAAACCAGTGTGTCTGGTTTTGTCTGAGGTGTCTGCCTGTTCAGTGGACTTTTCTTAGCAATGATCCTCATTCAAAATGATTGAATATTTGGTTCAGGTTAATAGTTGAACACTGCACTGTTGTTTTTCTAAAGGGTCATGAGATGACTCTTTTGAATGGTTTAAGTATAAAACGCATGAAGACATTGATTGAAAGAGGCACAAATGACAAATTGGTCCCGAGCCTCCATTAATTCATTGAACTGGTCTGTGCGTTGTTGTCGTGCAGTTACAGTCTCATTGTTGTCTTGTAAATTTTGTCAGATTGGGGGATGATGGAATGGGGGATTATTGAGCGATTAAATTGCATATCAAATGTTCTGGGACTAAAAATTGATCTGCAGTGCAATGAAGCATAATATGAAGTACACAATCAAAACTAGCACAGGCTGAATGTCGTCCATGTTGGGATGCTAACTGAGGTGTTGCACAACAAGACTGGACAGTCTGTCCCTCTGAGAGTCTGATTTACTGATGGTTTGCATGTACAAAAGCACGTCCAAACACGATAGCATACGCAAAGCTGATCTACTGTCACCAGAGCTGCAGAGGTGGATTGTGTCTCTTATTTTTTAACAGCACGTGCTATCCATTTTGCCCGTCTGCCTACGTGAATATGCAAAATGAACTTCACCAGAACTTACAAAATACTGGGAGGAGGTGATGCAAATGTGATTGTTTACAAACCCCATTTTCAATGAAGTTGGGACGTTGTGTAAAACAGAAAACAATGATTTGCAAATCCACTTCAACTTATAAATGAATACACCACAAAAACAAGATATTTAATGTTCAAACTGATAAACTTTATTGTTTTTGTGCAAATATTTTAAAATTGATGCCTGCAACAGGTTTCCAAAAAGCTGGGACAGGGGCAAGAAAAGACTGGGAAAGTTGATAAATGCTCAAACAATCAAGCAATCACCCTTTTGTGGCCCAGTTGTCCAGATAAGCATGCCAAAGTGCCCTTTTGAGAGCCAAAATGTGCTATCAAGTGCCAATGTGTGCTAAAGTGCCCACTTGGGAGCCAAGCTGGATACCATACTGCCCTCTTGGGGCCAAAACTCAAGCAAAACTGCCCCTGGGGGCCAAAACATGGGCAAAAGAGTCTCTTTGGGTGTTAAGACATGTTCGTAACTGCTCTTTGAGGAACAGAAACATTCAACAGAGGGTCCATTTGGGCGCCAAAGTGTGCTCAGGTGCACTCTTTAGAGCCAAGAAGTATTTAAATAGACAGTTGACCATAAAAATCAGTAAAGACAATTAATTAGATTTTTATTGTAAGGGATAAAGTTTATGTTTATATATATAAATAAATAAATAAATAAATAAATATATATATATATATATATATATATATATATATATATATATATATATATATATATATATATATATATATATATATATATATATATATATATATGTGTGTGTGTGTGTGTGTGTGTGTGTGTGTATTTTCTTTGACAAACAATCAGATGTTGATGTTTCTCTGTTACATAATAATTTATGTACACATCTTGAAGTGCTTGTCTTCAGCCCAATCATTTCAAAAGATTTGAATTACCCTGCTTATTAAAACTGATTAAAGTCCCTGATGTCATAGTTTGATACAGGTGAGAAAGGGGTTTGAACTCATGAAGCAACATGAGACAAAAAAGTGGGATGTTCGAACCTCTATGTTCAACAGTCTCAGTAGAAAGTCACTGACAGCCTTTGGATCAAAGCTGTGATTGAATAGTGATTCAGAGAAAGGCAGAAACTCACAGGGGTTACACATATTTACAGACAGTAATAGGTTCAGCAACACAGTGGCATTGTGGGGCACCCGTAGCCAATCCTGCTAAGTAGCACTCAGTATTCAGAGACAGAGTGTAATCCCTCCAGTCAGTGTGTTTCCCCCTCAACAGATTTGTGAGTGTGTGATGGCGTCAGCTTGTGTACAGCTGCACCATTGAAAATAAGACCATAGAAAAAGAAGACAGCTCTGTTAACTCTAATTTCATCACATTTCCTCAGCCTTTAATTGTGTTTGATGGTGTTTGAGGGTGAGAGTTTGGGATGGATAGGGTTGTGCTTGTGTGCAGGATGCATATGAATTCTTGGCCCTCCTATCATTGTCAGAATCATTTTGAGTTTCAGACTTGAAAGTGAGCAATTTTGGTCACTTCTTTTCGTCTTCAAAGCGCTGTTTGAGGTTTCAGACTTGACCTGGGGGTTGGACTTAACGGTAAAGTAGGGTGATGTTGTATAAGAGTGAGCACACACAGTTGTGCAGCGTTGTGTGTATGTGCTTTACTTAAGAGCTATATGATTCTAGTAACTGACAGCATCTCCCTTGGCAGGTTTGAAAGAGAAAGAAGGTCAAAGTCAAAAAGTTCCTGTGTCTTTCTCCTCTTTTGGTTCTTAGCTTTCCTTTTTTTCCAGTGCCCAGTTTAGTGATGTGCACAGACTTTTTTGAAGGGAAGGGGCAAAAGAAAATAAAGGCACATAAAGAATGTATTTTGGCTCCAAAGAGGAATGGCAGATTATTCCGTTTTTAACCAGCCAAAGGCGCAGACTAGTGTGGTCCACCAATCAGGAGGGGACCTCAGCAACTAGTTTGGCACCAAGGGGGGCCCTTCTGACGTGTTTGGCTCCTGAGAGGGGACTTTACCACATGTTTTGGCTACTAAAAAGGCACTTGGGCAATTTTTAGCATCTTAGTGGGCACTTCTGCATATTTTGGCTCCCAAGCAGGCACTGAAGTGTGTTTTTGCTGCCAGGAGGGCGGTTTATCATATTCCAACCAGCCAAAGAGGCAGATTAGTGAAATTCCCCACCCAGAAGGACACGTCAGCATTTGTTGTGGCTCCCAAGAACACGCTCAGTGCTAGTTTGGCACCAAGGAGGCACTTAAGCGCAAATCTTGAACCTGTGAGCACACTTAGGCATGTGTTTTGTCTCCTGGGCCCTTAAGCATATCATGGCCCCCTAAAGGGCACTTACGGAGGTTCTGGCCCCCACAGCAGGCAATAAAGTGTGTGTTTTGTCTCCCAAGAGGCCAATCTATACTTATCAGGCAAAGGGGCAGATTTGTTTGTATATTTTTTTATCAACCCTAAAGGGCACCTCAGTATTTGTTTTGACTCCCAAGAGGAAACTTAAGAGCAGGTTGGGCTTCAAGAAGAACACTTATGTTGTGTTTTGGCTCCAGAAGGAACACTTTTTTGTCACCAAATGGGGCACTTTAGCAAGCTAGTTTTCAACAATTGGACCATGAGAGGGGTCCAAGTGCCCCCTGTCTCCTCCCTGCGCGACCACTGGCTCTGTTCTTCTCTTCTTTTACTCGGGCTTTTCTTCTCCCTGGATGCTACTTCTAAATTCCTCTTCTGTTTATGGTTCTCTTTGCAGACCTTCTCAGCTCATATTCTAAATAAATGATCACAGTCTTAATGTTATCTTTACAACAATAACTCATGAAAATACAGACAACTAAAGCTAATAAAAGACCATAATATAGAAGTTGTTTACAAGAAATCAAACTTGAGCCCTTCTGAGGAACTTCCCCTGTCCATGAAACTGCTGTATATGTGCCATTAAATTATAGACTTAAGTATCTGTATTTGTCGGTGAGGAGCTGTCAGTGTCTAAATACATTAGAGTGGAGGGGTTATAACTGCAAGAAGATGCAGGGAAGGAGGGAAGAAAGGAGGAGGGAGCTTCCCTAATGGAGATGACTCATGGTTGTTGGAGTCTTACATCAGCTCGGTGTCAGAGCTTCACCCTGATATGAAAATCCTTGAAGTTAGAGCTCGTTATTTTTGAGTGCAAATGCACATCACTTCGTTTCCTCTTTACTCCATCACACAGCGAATTCTGTAACCTCTGTTTGATTCCATGTTGTAATCTATACTCAGGAAGGACTTCTATAGCTTGATGCTAATTTATACTGCTCTGTGCTTTGTTTTGATCTACAAGTCCCTTTAGAGACAACAAAGTCTAAATATAGCCCTGCATACTGCAGTTCTTTAAGAGCCAAGCCTCTTCACTGAACTCTGGGCTGAATAGTTAAAAGAAAAGAAAACCTTATAAATATCTCTTATGTTGAATTCAACAATAAGACTTTTGTTTTATCTCATCTTACTTTGAAAGGCAGGTTGTTTCCAGCTTTGTTTTCAGCTCTGACTCAGATCCTGTACTTCATGTCCTGTTAATGATGCACAAAGACGTACAATGGAAGCATTTTAACTGACTTTTTGACGAAAACAGTCAAAAGTTGTGATCTTCACCTCATTTATGTCACAGCCTTACAAAGCTCAGAGACAAAGAGCTAAATGAGGACGGCGGTTTAATTAATTGTCAGTGGAAATCAGTAAAATGCAATTTCTTGCGATGGACGGCAAATGTTACTTGAATGAGTAATTGAATACTTTTAAGGACATACACACAACCACATAAACAGATATTTTATTCAGTTGTTTGTTTAAGCTATTGGTTTGTCTTCTGTTATTTAAATATATTCCAACTTATTTGATCTTGGCCCGATTATTTAGAAACACACACTTAAGCGCCTACTGTGGAGACAAAATGTGCACTAAAGTGCCTTCTTGAAAGCTAATACACACTCTTAAGTGCCCCTCTGGCTGACCAACTACACAAATCTGCCCCTTGGTTTGATAAAAATATGATAAACTGCCCCATGGGAGCCAAAACATATCCTCACTATACTCCAATTTGGAGCTAAAACAAATGCCTCAGTGTCCACTATAGAGACAAAATGTGCATTAGAGTGCCCTCTTGGAGCCAAATATGGGCTGAAGTGCCTTTCTTGGAACCAAAACACAAGCTGAAGCACCCTTCCGACTGGCCAACTACACCAATCTGCCCCTTTATCTGTTGGAAATATAATGAACTGCCCTCCTTGGAGCCAAAACACATTTTAAAGTTCCCTCTCGGGAGCTAAAATACACTAAGTGCCGTCTGTGGAGCTTTAGCAGAGTTGCCTCCTGGTTGGCCTACCACACTTTATCTGCCCCTTTGGCATGCTAACACATGATAAACTGCCCTCCTGGGAGCCAAAACGTGCTTAAGTGCTGTCTTGGGAGCCAAAATAAATATAGTGCCCTTTTGGGGATCAAAGTGTATGCTGTGTGTTCCTTTTTTTTTTTCCTTTCACCCTGGCTCTTCAAAAATATCTGTGCAATCCACTGTTATGACATTTGGAATACAGAATCTAGTTATTGAGAGGTTATGTGAGCTAGTTATTGTCAAGATAAGAGTGGGGTTCAGCTCACTCAGTGATCCTGGTTCACATTCTGGCATTGACACTGTGTCATAATTGTTGAAGCAGAGGATCCTCAGATTGCCTGTTTTCCCAGTGTTTCCTGCTTCCTTTTCTAAATTCTAAGCCTATAATATTCAACTGTGTCAGGGGTCATCAACAATATTTGTACAAGGGCCAATTTTTTTTTCTGCAGACCCTCTAAAGGCCAGATTAGGGTGCCATGGAGGTGACATGGATGGCTGTGTTTTTTAATATTATCTTATCTCATCATGCAAGTTGTTCTCTTGTTACTTAACTGGTGTGTACACTTGGTGTATCTCTCAGTTGGTAAAGCAAAGCAGAAGCAGTGAATGGGACAATAGGTCTGCGTTCACTGTTACTGCTTTGCTTTACCAACTGCTAGATACTAAGTTGTACGTGTTTGATTATAACAAAAACAGAAAACATTCATGTCACCAAAGTTGCAGATGCAAGATAATAAGTTGCACATGTAACGAGTGCGAGTGAGATACTAAAGCCTCGTTTCCACCAGGCAGTCTGGTACGGATCAGTACAGTTTGGTACGGTTCAGATCGGTAAAGTCTGATCCTGTGCACGTTTCCACAGCCAACCGCACCCTGCTTGATGGGCCGGATGGTGAGAGCCGTGACGTCATTGCAGTGCGACACAATGTACCCTGCCAATAAATGCAACGAAGAAGAAAGTGGATCAGCACAGGTCGCTTATCTGGTGACCCGTCCCGGTGTTAGTCCAAACACCACAAAATGCGTGCCGTACAGAGACAATCTGAACCAATCCACTTGGTGGAAACGGGGCTTAAGTTGCGTGGGCACCTTTAAGCACCTTCAGGGCTCTGAATCAGATACTTTCATGAAATATATAAGATCAACACACTGTCTTTGCTGTATTCATTTTCAAATGTATATTATTTTTATAAAAACTCACATTATTACCTGTACTCCAGAAAGTCATTAGGAGGCGATTTAATGTTTCAGGTTTCATTTATTTAAGTTGTCAATCTACAGCTCTATCAAATTGTCACTCTCAAAGAGTGGAAAACTGATGCAGAAAACCACAAAATCAATACAGCATGAACTGATAAGCCTCTGTTTGTAGTGCCCACCTATAGAAATGCTGTGTCTGTGTGAAATGACTGTTATTACTAAAGAAAATGATCTGAAAGAAAAACTCAAATGAATGGAAGTTAAATGCAAAAGTGTGCTGTGTGTGTATTGTTTTTTATCAGTCTGCTCCCCAAACTGGGGAATCCACACAGAAATATTTTCACCATGTCACACACTGGCATATCAGTGTAAACAGGAAAAGCATGAATCTGTTATTATCTTCTCTTTACTTCACGATCCTCTCATTGCTGCTCCTGCGTTGTGAAGCAGTCGGCGTGCACAGAGGTGGAGTAGTATCACGGTTGAGTAAACTGTCTCTTTGGTTTGGGTCATAGAGCTCAAAGTCACGCTGCTCTGATGGTGGAACACGCAGCCACTGAGCTTAACTTTGCATATTTCATGAGACTGAAACAAGCTGCAGAAAAACTGCTGCATACCACAAAAATGTGTGTGAGTAGAGCAAGTGAGTCCCCAGTCTACACACTAACATCCTCGTTCCTGTTCATGAGACAAGTAGACCCTCCCAGACTTTAAAAAAAAAAGTACAAATTAAATTAGAAGAAAATAGATTATATTAGGGAATGAAATGTACTTGATACTGTAGAAAGATCCAGTTTAGGGATATTTTAATTTGCATGTAAAAATTTCAATCTGCCTGATCCATTTCTTTTTCTCTCTTTGGACCATTTATTTATTGACTGATCATTTTGGCACCCAGCAGCACTCTGTGTGGATTGAAATGAACTCAACAACATGATGGATTCATAAACTTAGAAAGTGGAGACTGAAGGCGGACGATTTAAAGAGCTTCTAGAAAGAGTTTGAGGGTTGGCTTTTCAAACTGTTTTCAGTTTCAATTCTGTCTTTTCTTTCCTTTTATTTCATTTGATATTTATTTTGTGTCATTTCATCTATTTTTGTTTTTTGGATGTTAATGAGCTTCCCTATATTTGAATTTTAACTTTGGTATTTTTTTGTGGAGAGTATGAAAGCGATGCATCTTAGGAACCCAATGTGAAAAGGGAATTTCCAATCAGTTGAAGTGATGTAGTTTTTGAATAAAATACACTATGTTTTTTAAGTTTAGGTTTCCAATGTTTTTTTTCCTGTATCATATCAATTCAAAACTCTGCGTTACTACCTTCATGTAATATTTTGATTAATTTCTACTTCACATCCTGAATTCTGACGTTTTAACTTACTTAAGAGTTACTTACTTATTGAGTTATTAGTACACCACCTCAAGGTTTATGGTTTTGTCACTGTGAGTGAGGAGGGAGAGCAGTGGATTAGACACCCTGCTACAAACGGACCCTCAGAATGTGCCAGATGTCTGTGGTTGACATGGTCAGCGATCTGTTTTTGAAACTATAGGGGTAGTTTTCCCAAGTTTGGCTTTGAACAATTTTCATTTAATTCAAAAATATGAAAGTTTTAGGCTAGCTTGTTAGGTTGGAAAAGAGCGGTATTTTAATTTTGGTTATGCACATTATCAAGCTATAATAACTGAAAACTTTAAGTTTGATTAATGCAATTATGCAATGCATAATTTTAAAGAACTTGATTCATTTAGTTATTACCAACTGAAGCAATCAACAGTAGTACTAAACAACACTACTACTACTACTGCTACTAGTACTTCTACGACTACTACTACTACTACTACTAATAATAATAATAATAATAATAATAATAATAATCATCATCTTCATCATCATCATCATCATAAAACTTGTCAGAATCTAAAATCTCATTTGACATGACTTACATGCAGGACTAGGCTCATTCCAACAAGGCTTTAAGACATTTCAAGGACATTTACTCCAAGAGGAAGAGAGGGAAGAACTTAGAGTTGGAACCAAAGACAGACAGGACCCCTCCCCCAGTGTTCCTGACTCACTCTGATGTCTCAGAAGTGCCAAAATGCTTCTTTTTCAGCCATGGGAGACCCACCAGCTTCATCAGCATATCTCATATCCTCTGAAGAGGGGGGAGCAGATGAGGCGGGGAGAAGGAGCGCAGCCTCTACGTATTGGAGGTTTTGCATTTTGGGTGTGGCAATCGGCCCCCTCTGCATGTGGTGCACAAAGTTTTTTTTCTCTGCAGAGTCCCAGGACTCTGTCTTGTTTTGTGCAGCTTTGTTATTTCTGTCCTTCCCTCGTGTTCTTCTCTGAGAATGAACTCTTTGAAATTGAAAAGAGGTCTGGAGTAAAATGTTTGTAGGTTTCTTAGAAGACACTCTTTGCATGCACAATACAGAGAAGAGTGTGAATTGTTCAAATTTATGTAGATCAGCTGACTACATTTGGTCTTCAGGGAATAAGTGGAAGTAGAGACAAGTGTAAGTTTTTGAGTGTGAGGATTTATAAAGATGTGATGCACAGCAGTAACGTGAGTCTACATGTACAGCATGATGAGTTAGTGCCCACTCATGTCCATCACAGCAGTGGTTTGTCCACCTCAGTGGGTCTATCATTTTAATTAGAATCTAACCCGAGGCCACAGTCAGCCTGGGTTTAGCCTGGGAGCTCTCATCAATATTTCAGCGACACATTCAGAGGAGCAGCAGGTCTGACGCAGACAGGCATCAGGGCTGAATAACTCCGGAGCAGAAACAACTGCATCAACAGCAGCTCATCGTGCAAAAAAGAGCTTTGTTTTCAATTGCACTGGATCTTATTTTCCTCGAAGCAAAATATCTGACTAATCTAACTCTGCCTGCATCCAAGGCAGGATTCCTTCTGACAGTCTTAGACATGTTTTCAGGAGAGTCAGTTCACTTCTGTTCTCCCCCCAAGAAAAGAGTGTTTGGTCCTGTGATGTGTGCAGAAAAAACACTGCAGACAGGACAACTCTCCAAAATAGTTGGAACAATTACTTGTTGCCATTAAAGGTCCTGGAAGGAGTTTTTAGCTCATTTTAAAGCAGAGATAAACTATTGAATGCCAACATCAAACAGAGTGGACTCCAGACAGCGGGGTTGACCATTCACCCTTCAGAAACACCAACGAGTGACACGTTTACCCACTGAAACACAAGTGATGCTTTCTCGTTGTTGTTGTTCATGGTCAATCAGCATAGACTGCATGTGCACCAAAAACAAGACACACTGAATGTTTGGCACTTTATGACATTTTGGTATGAAGCAAAGACTCATGTTATTGTTCTTCTCTGATCAGTTTTACTCTTTCAATTCTGTACTGCTTTGTACTGAATAAAACTGAATGTAATTCTCAACAAAACAATTTTCTTTAAGGAAGCTAACCATTTAAAAGTATCATTTTTTAGGGCTTACAAAACTGTTATTCATAATTAATCATAAAGCTCCAATAATTAAATGATATCTATCACATTTTTTATTGTATATTTAAAGTCACAGTAAGGATTATTCATTTAGCATATATTGCAGTGACACCTCTGGCTGGATCTGGTAGTGTTTTTCTAGGATAAACACTATTCCTCATGAGTACTTTCAATGTCTGCCATGAAGATATGATTCTTGTCAGGGCTTCACTGAAAGAAGAGCAGATCTTTTTATCACCACTTTCCCCAACGCCTCCCAGGCAGGTGTTTTTGGTATATCCAGCTGGAAAAAGACCCCAGTGTCCCCTCAGAGGAGCTGGTGGAAGTGGTCAGGAACGGGGTTGTTGGTCTTCACTGATGTCATTGCTGGATGGATGGAATTCAGACAGACCATGGCTACTGAGACATGGCTTCTAGAAAGATTCAATTTTGGAACTGAAATTATTTCAAGATCACTTAAAGAGTCCCAAGGGGCCTTTGAATACAGTTTTTAGAGTCCATGTTATTACATGAGGCAATACCTATGAGTGGTGGCTCTGCTGGTATTTTTGGTCCATTTAACATAAAGTTGTTATAACTGTTGACTTCACAACTGAGCCATCTGTTAGAAGAGGGATGAGCCATTCAAAAACAAATTGATGTAGTTATTTTTCATCATTGTGGAAGACACTGCGGTGGCTTAATGGCAAGCCCCCCCCCCCCCAAAAAAAAAAATTAAAAATTAAAAAAATTTAACACTTTCATCAGTGACTTAAAGTTTAAGGTCATGAGGAAGTAGTGAGCTGAAAGCACAACAGAAGAGAAGACAATAAACAAAACTTTCATTAGTGTGAAGACAAGTAAACAATAAATGAGTGAGTTCTGAGGTGACAGATGGTTGAGTGCTGCAGAGATAAACAACTGATGAGTGATGTAATTCCTGCTTACAAAAGCTGAAATGTCACCTGGTTGTGAAAATGAGAACAAAATGAATCTATGTAGTGTGTAAACAAAGTCTATAGTTTTGCAAATAACAAATCCTGTCAGAAGTCCTCACTAGCTGTCCTGATTTTGATTCTTTGATGCTCACTTTTCATTGTTTTTGCTCACTTTTCATTGTTTTTTCACACCCTCTCCTTTCTATCCCTCTCTAACTTGCATGTCTCTCTTTTTCCGTCTCTGTCTCATTTCACTTGAAAGCAAACACAGCTCTCCTGATGGCCAAAGCAGCACCATTATCAATTACTCCCCGTCTGCTGCACCAAATAACCCCCCCCTGCAGACACAGCACATTTCCAGGCTTGACGAGGCTGAAGACAGAGAGAGGACGAAAGAAAAGACCAGGGATGGATAAAGAGACAAAAGGAGAGGTGGAGGAACCGAATTATGATAGGGAGGGAGAATAAAAAATGGAGTAGGGAGATATAAAGATACTTGGTGTATAAAGCACGGTGTTGCTTTAATTAAGATGGGCTTGGCCATGAGGAAGCTACTTACACATTACAGCCTTAAATAAAACAATGTGACAGTATGGGCTGAAATCTCCTTCTGTGTGTGTGTGTGTGTGAGAGAGAGAGAGAGAGAGCGCTGAGGACATGTCCTCATTTGACCCAGCTAATACACTCAGGCATCCATAGAATGAAATATGAATCCAGGACACACAAATTCAGGAGCATCATCAAAAAAATGTGAATTGATATCCAGTCAAGTTATGGGTGAGTTTCTGCACACAGGCAGGCAGCAGACACACAGCTGTGTGAGCAACAGGTAAACATGGGAAACTGTGACACAGCATTTTATGTGTTAATCCCAGCCCAACTGTTTGTATGTTTATGAAATGAAAGTGTTATTTAGATGTTTGCAACACCTGCATCATCCCACTCTCAGTGCCATTAGCTTTCCTTGGCTGTTATTTTTAGAAACTCTAAAATCTGGAAAAATAATTCAAAACAAGTCACTACACGTCACAATCTCCCCCTGATTTTTAAAACACACTTAGAGAATAGTAAAAGAAACTGGAAATGTTTCTTAAATCCATTTTTTTTAGTTCATGAGACTAGATGACTTTTCACCAGTGAACTCATGACCCTAAATGAACTCTTACTCTAAAGCTAAAAGCCAACCTCAAACTAATTCAAATGTTTTAGACAATGCTTTGTCTTTAAGTTGGTTTAACTTTCTAATTCTGTCA
Source organism: Thalassoma bifasciatum (assembly GCA_008086565.1). NCBI lineage: Eukaryota > Metazoa > Chordata > Actinopteri > Labriformes > Labridae > Thalassoma > Thalassoma bifasciatum. The sequence continues at coordinate 9,149 of RPOG01006618.1, read as the reverse complement.
TATTTTGTATAGTTACGTCTGAGTCTCATTACAACATATGACATATTTAACAGACTTCCTCTGCACCTCTCTCTCTCTCTCTCTCTCTCTTTCCTTACCCCTCTCCTCTGCCTCCTCTGTCTCTTTTCCTCAGGCAGAGCCAACGCCCAGTTGCTGCAGTGCAGCTTGCTTCCCCGTTTCCAAAAATCTCTACCCCCTCCCTCTCCTGATCTGAACACCCTTGCCTCTCTCAGCCTCTCTACCTCTGTACCTCTGCAGTGAGGGAGAAGGGGGGCAAAGGGACAGTGGATGGAGTTTTTGGTGCTTCTCTCCATCTTGAAGCTGCACTGGCCTAAAAACACAAAGTCTACATCCACAGTTTATCAGGTTTGTCCAGTCTACAAATAAGTTTTGGGCATAAAAATAACAGAAGCAGAACTCCTCCGTTCTCTCTTTGCTTAAATGTATAATGTCGTAAATGTACATGTGTGTAAACATGGAACAAAAGACCAAGTATACATGCTGATAAATATGTGTCCACATTTATCTTTAAAGAAAGCTGCAGCAGACAGAAACCCAACATCACATTTGCAGCGTCTACCTCTCAGGCCCCTCCCCTCTGCGTTTGGAAACTTAATGACCCCAAACAGACTCATGCAGAACATCCAAGTGTTTTAATCTGCTGAAAGACCTGTCTCTCTGTAAGACATTAACAGTCTTAATTGCTTTCAAAATAGTGTTGTCTCACAAGAACAGTTCATCCCTTGAATATGACAAATAAGTTTCTAACAGAAAGAAAACTTGTGTTAGCTGCTCATTGACTCCAGAGTAGATCCTCTGAGGAGAATGAGGCTTTTATTTGGAGATGGGATGAGCGTTGGAGTTACTGGATTTGATGTTCAAGAAGGACAAGAAGGAGTTTTTGCAGAAAACTTTGCAAAAGAACTTCACTTCAAAGATTTATTGTTTTTTTTAAGCATGTACATGTTAACTTTATCTACAGTGATTCCACTCAAAGCTGATACAAAATAGATGCTGAAATTAGCAAGAAGGTCAAATGTATAATGAATAATGTTCCTGTTTTGTTTCATTCCAACTTTCATTGTATTGTTCCCAGATAAAGCAGACTTCTTTTAAAATAAGGAGTGTGGGTTGAGTGCTTTAAATAAGTAGCTCTTGTGAAAATATGCATAACTAACTTACTAATAATTAAATCTATGAGAAGTGCAGCCATTTTCCCTTTCATGTTTTATCATACAGATGAAATAATCATGTCTGTACTGAGCGGTGGGTTTGTTTAACAAGCAGAATAGCCAGTTGTGTATTGTTTTTGTCAATCAACAGGGAGATATAATTAATACAGACATACTTTACAATTATCAATTTGAACTGATACTTCAACGTAGAGGTCTTCAACAGGGGGTCCGCGGCCCCTGAGGGTCTGTGGAGGTACTGCAGGGGGTTGGTTGATTGGGCAATTTTTTATATTTTCAAATATTTGTTTCCAATTTTTTCTCTTTATCCATGTTAGTGTCTTAGAAAACACATCCATGGAGGCCACAGATGTTCTCTTTCAGTCAGAAACGAACACATGTAGCATCACAGTAGCTCTCTCAAACTGCTCACAGATTCACTCAGCAGTCACTCCCAGCTCCTAAAGACAGAGGAGGACCCGCCTCTGTCACTGTTCTGCCAATCACATGGTTGCATGTTTAATACTCAGTCTGTCAGGTTCCCCAGAAGAGCCCTGCTTTAATGTATTTAAGTAAAAGTTGAATGTATTAAGATGATGGACCTTGCAGGAAATGCGAAAGAATCAAATCAAGCTGTACATAAAAGTAGTACAATTTTGCTCATGATGTTGTATGATGTCATGTGAAGTATAAAAGGAGCACAGATGGCCTAGCATCGTGGTTTTAAACTTAGAGCCCACTTTCAAGTCTCAAAAATGTTCATGGCCCACCTTCAACCCCATGACTACGGAGGCCGTATAATGCCTTCTCAGAGCACTGATTTTATTGAAGATTGAACATGTAAGATTGAACAAAAGAGAAACATTTGTTTTACTCACATACTCTCCAGGCTCTTTCTAAAAAAAATCCAGTGGCTTGGTCACAAATAGTTCATGTTTTGTCTCGGGTGACGGTGTGGTTTCCATGGCTCCAAGGATTCATTTAACAATGTCCCAGAGCACACAACAGTGATTGTTTAGCTTCACCTGTTGATTCTTCATCAGTCCTTTGTTTGTCTGTCTATTTAATTCTCCTTGTTGCTAACCAGCTATCCATCTTTATACTCTCCAGTGTCAGCATCAAAGGTTAAGTACAACTCGGTGCAAAGTGGTGCGACCACAGACTTATAGAATGGACAGCCTGGCTTTACCATTGTACGGTTGTTGTAGACTAAAGAACCCCATCACAGGCGTCACCATTTGCTGCCATTGTTCTGTCAGTCTGTGCAGTACAGACCGCAAAGGATCTCAGTGGAACCAGGTGACCAAAAAGCAAAATATATATATATATATATATATATATATATATATATATATATATATATATATATATATATATATATATATATATATATATATATGTACATTTTTTGTTTGACCTATACTGCAGCCAGTCACCAGGGGGAGCAGTTTGTGTGGTGACATCATGGTGTCTATGATTTTTACAGTCACTGGGTCCGGCTGATTACAGCAGGAGTTATCTCTCATTTGATTGTCTCAAGACTGATACTTGAAGGAGAAACAAAACAAAATAGTGAAAGAAAACTTAGGCATTTTTCAATATTATTTAGAGCACAAGTGAAATTTAAAACTTAAAATATTGTTTGTTCTGCTTTTAGACAATTATATATATATATATATATATATATATATATATATATATATATATATATATATATGTTTGTGTGTGTGTGTGTATATATATATATATACATATACATATAATTCATTTTATTTCAAGGCGTTCAGGTCACCCAAGGAGAACAGATCACAGAACAGATTTAAAAACACACTCCAAATTCAAAATTTAAAAGTTTAAAAGAAATACAGAGTTTAAAAACATTCATAGTGAGTAAGCTTGGCGGAAAAGATGGGTAAATATACAGTAAATATATATGGAGAGAGAGAGATAGTCAAAAACATGTCACATAATGATAGTCTATAAAATTGACAATCTTTTTCAATGTCAGCTAAATCCAGTGAATTTCAAAACTAGTTGCGCAGAATGAAATTAATTTGTGTATCACAATCCATTTGGAGGCTAATTAATTTTATTAATTCCTAAGAGTTTTCTTGTTCTCCTAGAAAGCGTTATCAACCGTAAAGGAAAATAGTTTCATGTCATGCAAGGATGTGAAATGGGAAACCACCCGACAACCAGCCTTTGCTTCCTTAGCTCACGATGCTAATGTACCGTCTCATGTGATTTCCTGTTATTGTATGACAAACGTAATGACATCATATCAGCTTCATCTTCTCTAACCACTTGGTGTGGCAGTATCATGCCCTGATGCCTTCCCTGACATGACTTTTATCTATCCCGTCATGTCATGTTGTATTTTGCTGCAGCATGACACATGCTGAAGAACGCAGCTGCTCATCCACCTGCTTTGTCACACTTTGTCACACTTTGAGCATTCAGAGCGGATCAAAGCTCCTCATCTCAGCTTTACCTTCTAATCTATGGAACAAGGTAATTGCAGTTGCACTTTGCAGAACTACTGCAAAGCAAACACATTTACTGTAATGTAACGCTTGTAAAAAAAATAAATAAATAAAAATACAAGGCACAGTCGATGAGCATTGATCGAGAGCAGCGCGAGTCTTGTCCTCAAGTGCTCTCCGGCAGCTCAGGCCGTGCCAGGTAATCCAAGCCACAGAGGTCGGAGAATTTCCCGGCAGGACGAGGGAGAGGATGTTGTGTTGCAGTGTGAAAGATCTGGCGTTGCTTCAGTGATGATTTTCAGGAATTAACTGACACTTTCAGTGCATCTTCCATTTGAACAAACACTTGAACAGTGCTGGGAGATGTGATAATGAGGCACAAACACTAATCCAATAACCAGGCTTAAAGGCTGCTAAATATGCATGCTGCACTATCATCAGCTGCTTGCTGAAAGGGCTTTGACAATGAAAAAGGAGACCGTATTATAAGCGATGCAGAATTGCAGCATGCGCTAGTCCCCTCATCAGCATTTCAGATGGATAGAGAGAAAGTTTGCGTTATTCTTCTACTTGACAGGAAGCTGGTCTGCAGTATTGGGGCATCTTGGCTTCCACAGGGGTGACTCTGAGATAATTCCTGGGTGTCTGCCAGGGTTTCCCTTCCCCCAGGCACTTTGATTCTCACAGAGTAGGCCCAGCATGCCCTGCTCCAATCATCAATGGTTCCTAATGGAGGGGCGGTCATGCACGGCATGAAATTTAGAAAGGGCACAAAGATCAGCGCCATCTCTTTCTGGGAATATAAACGAGTTTTACCAATCAAATTCTTATGATCCCTCTCAATATGAAGGGGCCATCTCAAGAATACATTAAAGAGGTTTCAAACTCAGTATGGGAGCCCTAAAAGGTCATGATTTTCCTGAAACAAATTTGCTCAGTTTTCTTGCGATAAAAAGAAATTCACCTTCCATCACTTTAACTGTGATAATGCTACAGTCAAATAGTCTAATTTGTCTTAAGTGCATTTTGATGTGTTTCAAAAATCAAAAGTGATCGTCAAGACAGAAAAGTTTGACTTCCATTCACTGATTTGAAGCATCAGTCATTTGCCAAGAGAACCCGAATTTCTACAGTGCCACTGAACACATCACAGACATATCCCTGTAACATCTGGTCAACGGAATGTAAAGCATGCACTGTAAAAAAAAAAAAAAAAAGTCCAATGAAATAATGGATTTTTATTTACAGTATTTGACTGTGAAATGACAGTAACATACTAGCATCCCTGCTGCTCGTAATTTACTGTTATTTTACAGTCATATACATTATATTTAAAGGGATTTTCATTGAGAGTTCTGCTTAGAACACAATTTTTTTTTACTGATTACTGATTTACTAGACAGCTAGTTCAGGCAGTGGCGCGTAGACAGCCTGTACCACCCCGGTGGTATATCAACGTACAGCAGCATCTCATGGTCACTACATTCCCCCCCTCACTCAAAAGTGACAATAATTGTTCAGTTAAAAATTGCAAAGGCACTCTGGGAACAACTTTAAAGCTGGGGGCAAGGGTGTGTGGAAAACTAGAAAACAAAGTGATGCGGGACAAAGTGAGCAGTGACGTATGAAAGGAAAGTAGGAGGGCAGCGGGTTCTCTTCAGAAGTTTTATGGTTTTAAGAAATTCAACACAGATCATGTATTTAAACAGGTCTTCACTGCTAAAATTACCTCGTAGTAATTTGTTGCAGTGTAGATGGTGTAACTGTATTTATCTGTAGCACGGATGGCGTGGCCAGTAGTGGTTATCCTGCAGTAATCTCCAAAAAACAACAGAAATCACTTCATTATTACAAGACAACAGAGCAAATTAACTGTAGAAAGTCATGGCCTCTGAGGGCTTCTGTAGAATGAGCCATTAAGACCAAAACTTTTGTTTTTTAATATCTAAACAGGTTTAATCTAGCTATATCCCATGCGAATCAGAAGAAGTTTAAGTCTGCAGCTGCAAACATGAAATTGCAAGTAATTCAAAATTGAAAACGCCTTAAGGGGGGTCCATACAGGCTTAAACTATGTTTATTTTTTCATTTGTTAAGAGGTAAATGAGAAGGTCAGAGCTGGTCTCATGTCAGTCAGTGCATGAAGCATGACTCAGGATGCTCCAAGCTTTGAATCAAGGTTAAAACATTCTGCTCATGAGCAGCTTTGACCTCATCAGTCACTCACAGACCAGGCTAGAATTGATGTGGGGGGTAATGAGAGGTCATGTGTCAGACCAGGTGAAGAAGACGTCCTGTACTTTCTGCTGATTTCCCTGAAAAGTGCTTGAACATAAGGTCACATAAGGTCAACGAACTGTCCTCGTCACGGCCCCGTGAAACCCCAGATAGAGGTCAGGTCAAGATGACTTCTGATTGTGGCTTCGTATTTTACAAAGTGATGTTCACCTCTAATTTGATGAGTCCTGTTTCACCACTCCATCCTGATTCTATTCATAATTACATGAATTCATTCTGTCGGCCATGAAGTCTTTTAAAATCTCTTTATCAAATAGAGCAGGTTGTCTCTTTATCAGGAGGTGAAGCTCCTGCAGTCACATGCCAAAGTGACCTTGAGTAAAACCCTGAACCCCAAAGTGCTCCAGTGAATGAATGTGAATGAATAAGATTTTCCAATTCTGATGACAACCTCAATGAAGTCCAATTAATCATTTTTCATTTCCTCTTGTGTGAATTAATTTTGTTAGTTAACATATTCTAAAAATAATGAACACACCCCTCCACTGTCCTTTGGTGCAGGAACTAAACTGCTGAGCAAACTCAATTGCTTTCAGCTCCTGGATGTATCTGCATCAGTGCCCTCCTTATTTATGACCTGCTTGGCATTTCTTTGTTCAGCCAATAATACGACTCTTTCAGGCCGTGACATGCTGTCTCACTGTGGTTGATGATTAATACGTTATGTTGCAAAATGTTTATTCATTATGAACAAGTGACTCAGAATTACACCAACACATTGACAACCAACATGAACAGAATAAGTATTTATGAAAAACAAGTAACTTATTTTAGTCTAGATGGTTTGAAAAATTAGAAAATAAAAATAACAGGTATTTGTCCTCATATTTTGATGGAGATGGCCCTTTGATGGAGTTTGTGCATCTGTTAAATGCTTTTCATTATCCTGTATGACAGGTTAGAACTCTGCTGACATCTTCTGTTGTAGGTGTGTAAGTGCACTGAGCTGTCTGAACCTGTCAGGACTAACAACTAAGCTGTAAAGAGCAGAATGACATGCTAAAATTTGTAAAAGAGAAGAAAGAACTTCTTCTTATGAGACATTTAAAAAACAAAACAAAACAAAAAAAACCTTAAGTGTCTGTCCCAACGAAAACATCACATTGCACTTTGAATGTTTAAACAATGTATAATATTTTATTTCACACAACCTATTTACAATCATGTGGAGGCAGTCGTTCAAATTTTTTATCTTGATCAAAAGGATTCTAACTGGACGTTTAGTGAAGGATGTTAGACATGATTTTTGAGGGGTTCATCTCTGTTGGTTGTTTCCTTGAAATTAATATTTAGTGATGAATGACAAAAGTAAAACATTCCATTTCTGTTTGTCACTGAAATCTGTTTGGGGGATTATTTCATGGGGAAAAGATCATTTTTATTTTTTACTTTTGTTTTACTATAATGAAAGGCTTCACTGGTAGCCTATGTCTACTTTATTGACTTTATCACTGTAACAGTTAAACCAGTAAGTGTAAAATATAAGTAAAGTACAGGGTGTCCATAAAGTCTTTTTCCGATTTTAAACATTTTCTTCAAAGGCAGTTGATAAGATATCTGAACCAGATTTGTTTTACTTAAACCAGTGGTTGTCAAAGTTTTTTTCTTTTTTCTTTTTCTTTACCTGATTTAAAACACCTCTGTATGGGCACCATTAGTTGCTTAAAGCACATAAAGGCAGCACTTGATTTCTTGTCATGTCGGCCGTAGCAGAGCCTCATCAATGGTGGCAATGGCATTAGACATCTTTTGCTTTCCATAAATTTCTTGTGCCATGCACAAATTGAAGGAAGTGATGGTGGAACTCTTCCATACCCATTTCTGTAGTTCTGCTTCATCTGCGCATTTAATGTTGTCACAATAACCCATGTTACACATTGAGCCTTCTCTTGAGGAGTAGCCTTTTTTTTAGGGTTTCAGCCAACAAAACCTCTCTCACCAACAGGATACCTGAGACACACAATCTCAATGTGATTACAGACTTACATAAACTCTGATTACAAAAGAATCAAATCTGGTTAAGATATCTTATCTACTGCCTTTGTACACACGTTTTTTAAATTGTAAAGAGAAATTTTTAAATGTTGAGACTCAATTGTGTTTAAAAGGACACTAAAAATGTTTAAATGTTCTTTTCAGCATGTTCTTTTGATTTCCCTCAAGAGTTAGACGTGACCAACCTTGAAAACTTAAAACAAAAGGAGCTGCAACATGTTATGGATGCTACATTAGCAACTGTGGAGCTACCAACATGTTTCTCCTGTATTCACTTCAGTCCTTTGTGTTCAATCATCAATTCAAAAGAGTAGGCACTATGTGGCCTCAGTATTTCTGGGGTTAGGGCTGGGTTGCAAGAATTTGAGGGACTTCCAGGTGGGCCCTGAGTTAGAAAAGGTTGGGAACCACTGCATTTAATGATACTATGTAGTATTAATTAACCAATTTGAATGTTTTACAACATTTCCATCCTGAAATCCACCTGGAAATTTGATCCTCTGTTGGGATCAGGAAAATCCTTTTTTTTTTTTTAATCAAAGTTAGAAAAACACAAGCTGAAGCTTTGATCCAGACGAAGAATTTGATAACGTGATCTAATTCAATTTCATATGGCTTCTATTCATTCTGAACAACCAACTCTCAAAAATATGGACATAGTGGATAGACTTTTTAGATTTGAGCATCTTGAACTCCATGCCTGCAGTCTTTAGTCTGAAAACATTTAGTCTGAAAAGAACCAATAAGAGGAATAATATATCAGACTGAGAGCAAATTCCGTTTTTCCCATGTTGCAGCTCTCACTGCCTCCGTAATTATCTCAGAGAAGGCTTAAGACTTAATGTTGGACAGAGCAGCATTGGCTCAGTCCCAGTTAGTGTTTTTTTCTTTTTCACTGAGGGAAGTGCAAGTCATCGTCAAGGGCAAACTCAGGTGGATACAGAGTCTCTTTTGGAGTTTGGCCAGATGGCATGTGGCATGATGGGAAAGACTGCAAAACACAGGTCATTTCAGGGACAGTAAAGAAACACAGTCACACTCCTGTGTGTTCAAAACAGAAATACAGACTGTGGGGATCACTGTGGATAACATAATGGGATCATCATCAGTGTTTCCGAACACATGATTTTGTTGAATGTAATGGAATAAAAATCATCCAACAACAAAACAATTCAACCATTTTAATGAATTCAAGAAACAA
>RPOG01006617.1:0-12766 GCA_008086565.1 Thalassoma bifasciatum | reverse complement strand
AGGAGGGCAGATTGCCACAGACATTAACAAGAGACTTCACCTTTTTACAACCAGCAGCCCATTTAGCTCAAACGCTCCCCCGGGCTGTCAGATATTTTCCGATGAATTATAAATCAGAGCCGGAGATGAAAGTGCTCAGTGGGAGCCAAGAACAACAAGAGAGCAGATCTGTTCGACTGTTTGTTCTACGGAGTCTCTGAGGAGGAAAAAAAAACACTTACTGTAAAACTCTTATAAACCAAAATTAAATCCCAATATCTAAAAAAATAAGCTGAATTAACCCATCTCATATTTGCTGTATCTTTAATTTCTAACTCATGTCACTGGCTCTGTTGTTGCACAAGGTCATGAACAATATACAGCAGCGTTTCTGAGGCGGGGTTATTATTATTAAAAAGGTGGTATTGATTGAAGTCTTGCTGTCTCATAAGCAGCAGCCTTGCAGTCTGTTCATCTGGCATCTAAACCTCCTAATTACTCCTCTAACCTGCTGCTTGTTTGGGAGCATCAACCAGATTAATTTTGGGCTTCTGCATGAGGCCAAGATTAGACAAAATGGAGAGAAAACAGATTGAAATAAAAGCATTTGGAGTGAACTCTGCACTGTACTGATAATCCAGAGAAGATGATGAAAAAATATCTTAATAATATAGATTTTTTTGTCTTTTTATTGAGTCATTTTTGAGTGAGAATTGTAGTGAGGGTGCAGAGATTTACAGACCATCATACCCCCCTCCCCTTTAAATCTCCTTTACAGGGTTACACAGACTCAAAGCGTGACACATCCCCAAGAAGTTATTTCCACTTCCTACTTAAAAAATAAAAAAAAACAGTTTCTCCTTTGCTGCCTCAGCTCTTTTGATTTTTCCTGAACAATTAAATATGAAGCTTTAACTTGTTATGCTTTATCAGGTCATTAGGGATCCATCCACTGTCCTCAAAGTATAAACAAAAACACTTTTGTCCAAATTATTAGAATGCTATACTGCATTAAAAACGCTTAGATTCTTCACATTTCAGCTTCGAAGTTTGTTTCACAGTTTTCTTCACCAACAAAATGTATTTAGTGAAAGAATCACTCACAACAACGGGGATGTTCTGTATGTTTAGGGGTCATTACGTCACATCCTGACGCCCGTACCCTGAATATTCACTCTCCTTTCCACCAGAGGAATCCAGAGTTCAAACATATCAAAAGTGTTGTTTCATCAAATTATTCCAAGTGGTGAAATTTCTCCTGTAAAGTTTGTTGTTTGTTCTCATCAATAACAGCAGCTTCACAGTCTTAGAGCATTTCCTCCTCAATGTCAATCTGATAAAACTTGGTGTGTTAGTTTTACTTAGGATTCTAGCTGCATGCAAAAGTGACCCCATCATTTTCTGTTGAGTTTTCATCCCAGGACAGCTTGTGAAAGACAACAAGCGCTCCCTGCTTGACTGGCCAATAGCTCCTTTAGAGGGGTGTTTGTTGGCGAACAGTTCTGTCTCTCACAGGTACAGCAACCAATCACTTTACTACTCAAACAAAGCCAGCTGTAGCCATTTAGATCATTGGCGAGACCTTTTTAAAAACCCTGCATCGTCATTCGCAATCATGAACACAACAGAAGAGGTACAATTTGTGACTGGGAGCTACAATTTCACAATTTTTTTGGTGAACCTTTCCATGACGAGAGAGAAGTTGACTAAAAAGAGGACACTGAGCACTGATGAAGCTGGTTTTATTTGCACGGAGTCTACAGACGAGAGCGTAAGGGTTTTACCTAAAAAGCTCAAATTTCACCCAGATGTAGATGACAAGGTGTAGAAGTGATGGTGGATGTTTTATGTCTGACATGAAACATCTTGAAGTTAATGATCTTCAAAAATGGTTATAAGAAATGAGAGATAAAAAAGTGTGTCAGCTGCATTTAACCTGATGTGGACTTAAGCCATATTTCTGAAACTAGAGATTTTGATATTTAAAATGAGGAGTCACTGATGAATATTGACCTTGTAGTTTGTCAGTTAAAATCTCTGAAATATAGTTTGGTGTAGAAGCCAGACTGTAACTGGGATGTAAGGGGTTAATTTTAAAGTGTTTTAATCTAAACTGAGCTCTGATTGGCTGCTCTTGATCAACACCTCACACCTTCAGCTGTTTCTAAACTCTGCCATTAACAGATTATTATTCATAAACTGTTTTCTTTGTTCTTGATTCTTCAGAGAAAGTATTTAGGGCCCAGGTTGGTTTTTAGAGGCCAACTTCCTCCAGCTGATTCTTCTCCTCTCACATCACATCATATTTTTCCCTCTCATTTCCATTGGCTGCCACATTCCTCTCTCTCTCTCTCTCTCTCTCCATAAATACTGAGCATCTCTCTGAATTATCCGCATCCAACGAGCTAACAGGGAGGAGGAGGAAAGCGCGTGATAACAGGAGGACAGGCGACAATAAGGACACGAGTTTTAATTTTCTGAAAACACAAGACAAAGTAAGTGCATTCACTCTTTTTTTTTTTTTTTAATAAATCAGAAACAAATGTGTATTTTTGTTTGTTAAAAAGCAGCAGATTCGCTTTGGGGTGCACTGATTCCGCAGGGGGGGGGGGGGGGGTAATTGGGGAGGCGGATTGTAAAGGAAACTTTTCAGCTTTGCGCTTGTGTGAGCGGCACCAAAGACGCATTCAAGCGACTAACAGCAGCCAACAAGTTCAGATAATACACGACTGCTGCTGCTGCGGTTTGTGGTCAGGAATTAAGAGGAGGAAAAGAAAAACTACAGTAACGAATTTACAGAAAAGGTTGGAGGATGCCACATGAAAATCAATAAAGATAAAAATAACTGAAAAGGAAATTGTACAATTAAATCCAATGCAGATTTTTGAGTCTCCAATGTTAAAGCAAATTTTTTTTTTGCCCATATTAAATAAAAATTTCAAGATAAAAAGTAGGAATTTCGTCTTTCTCATTAATTTGGACGTTTTCCATCATAATTTTGACATTCAATCATCACTACATTGTCATTTTACATTAAAATTTCGACTTTTTATCCCATAATTTTATTTTTCCCCACCAAATTTTGCCTTTTTGACTCATGTCTCATTAATTTGACTTTTTATCATCTTTAAATTTAGACTTTATCTCAAAAATGTCAACAGTATCATTACATAATTTTGAGTTTTTATTTAAAGAAGTTGACTTTTCTTCATTATTATGACAATTCATCTCATAAATTTGACTTTCTGATTTTTGATTTCGGGACTTTGGCTTTTTATCTCCAAATTTCGACATTATAATCACATAATTTTGAGTTTTTTTTCTAAAAAGATCGACTTTATTTTTATTTTAATGACTATTAATCACATAATTTTGAGTGTTTATCTCATATATTCGACTTAAGATCTTTTTATCACCAAATTTTGACTTATTATGGGCCAAGGAAAACAAACCTTGTCAATAATAATTATTATCATTATAATAACAATGATGAAGAGCAGATTTAATAATATTTTTGTAATAAGAAATTAAAATTTCGACTTTTAATCTCCAAGTTTTGACTTAATATAGGCAAAAGAAAACATATCAAGTCAATAATGATAATAATAGTAATAATTACAATGATGAAAAACAGGATGGTTTATACTTTTGTAATAAGGGTTTAAATAGGGGTCATTTTGGGAAAGTGAGTGTCAGGGTTGGTTGGTCTTATTATTATTATTATCATTATATGGATGGGTGGTGGTGGTGGGGGGGTCATGGGTGGTGCGTTGGGGGGTAGATGGTGAAGGGGGGGGGGGTACTGGTTGTCTGGCAGTCAGCTGGTCTGATAAACACAATGCCAGGCTTTGTTTTATTTTCGTGACGCAGAAAATTGCGCAGGCCTGAATGCGGAGTCGTGGCTGGCGTCCTGTAATCAGGCCAGCGCGTGCCGTCCGGATTATCTCGTTAATTTCTTACAGAGAGAGAGAGAGAAAAAAATCTCTTGTAGCCGATAATAATTAATGGCTGCATGGAAGAAAAAGGAGAAAGAGGAGAAGGGGGGGTTATGATTATTATTGTTATTATTGAACGGATGTGGAGCAACAACCCGGAGTGAAAAAGTGACAGATTGTGATTGAGGAGCCGTTATTGGCTGGATAAGGAGGAGCAGGAGGAGCAGGGAGGTGGAGGAGCACCCTGGGAACTCTGAGCTACAGGTAGGTGTCAGTGAAGACGTTAGGAGAGCAGCATATGGTCCACACTTTAATTAGCTATTAATAAAAACAGCAAACATTATGAACTCAGTGGCTTTTTGTATTATTTAAGTTCCCAAAAAACAAAGATTTTTCTTTCCACTGCTCCAGCCTCCAAAAAGTTAAACATTAAATCACATTTTTGATCAATTCTGTCACAAAGTAGCATTTAAAACCATTTGTTTTCACCATATAAATGAAGATTAACTCTAGAACTTCACCCTATTGTTGTCTTTGGGTCAATTTTTGACCCATATTTTTGATTTTCTTCCATAGAAATGCTTGAAAATTACATGGATGGTTCCATACTTTGCTATTTGCATTTAAAATTATTTATGACTATTTTGGTTTAATCATGTGTGTTCTATATAAGTGTACAGCATCTGCCTGCCATTTAAGACAATTAAACAATATCCTGCTTTTCTGTTTGTGATTATACATCAATATATGCACATCTGATAATAACCTTGGTGCAAAAAACTTGATATAATATAATATAATTTTATGTAAATAAGATCTATGATGCCATATATTACAAAAGTAGTTGTTAAATACATGTGAATATATTGGAAACATCTTCACTAGAGAGGAGAAACAAAAAAATGGAGAAAAATTTTCACCTTGTACTTTATAAGCATCAGAACAGACAGTGTAGGATAAATCTGAAGACAACAGGAGGGTTAATAATGATAAATAACACTTTCAAATTTACATGAACTTTTAAGAAAATCAACAAATTTGCTTTGACAGAATCTGTGTCGACACACTTGCTTATTAAGAGGATTAACCCATTCCATTTTTTTTAATGGCAGCAATGTTGCACATTTTTATTTAACACACATAATTTAACAAAAATAGTTATAACTGATTTCACTTGCAAAGAGCACATTCATGTAATTTTTAAGCAAGAAATAAAGTTATGACAGAAAAACTTCAGAAATCAGGTCAAACTGACCCAAAGAAAACAGGAGAGTTGAGATTTTGCTTCGTAATTTCTGAGACTCACAGTGTTTCCACAGTAAGTGGGTATAGATATCTACATCTCCTTGTTTGTTTGGATAAAGATGAAGTGTTTTCCTCTCTAATCAACACTTCTCGCTAGTCTCACCTTCCAAATCTAATTACCGGGAGCCATTCATTAAGAGGGAAGGAGAAGAAGGAGGGGGAACCAACCTGAAGAGTCTTACTTAATAAAAAATAAATCCAAACTTAGTTTGAGGAATTCCTCCATGTTTCAATTTATCAACTGGATTTTTTAATTCACATTTTAATTCAGTTACATTTAAATGTACAAGGGTTTTAGTGGAGAGAAACAATAGTGTGAGGTTAAAGAAATGAAGACGCTGAGTTGTATGTGAATGCGCGCTCAGTTTGCAGTATTGGCCCCTTTGTTTGCGCCCTAAACTCTTTTGTTATCAGCATTACTTATCGGTCAACAGTGGGCTTTGTTTCTGCAAATGGCCCCCCAATCAGCTGTCTATTTAGCTTCGCCTAACCTGTGGGTATATGCTAATTGAGAGCCCGGTTGGGGCCCACGAGTGTGCGCATTTTAACGACAATGTTTTGTTTTGGTGCTGCTCGGAGAGGAGTGTGTTTGGGGAGGGGGGAGGTCGTGGTAATGGGCGGGGTTATTGTAGCAGTTAGTGTGTGTGTGTGTGTGTGTGTAAGGGGGGTGATGGCGTAAACGCTTGTCAGCCAGACAGAGCATTCTCAGTCCAACAGGGACAGCTGGGGGTCTCCACTCGGCTTTAAGAGCCCCGCGAGCCCAAGAACGCCCACTTCTCCAAATCGCCGCGATGCGTAAAGGCTGCGCGTAAAATCCAGTGCGCACAGACGAAACTGAACCAGCTTCTTGTCGCGTGTCCCGCTTCAGTTTGGCCTTGACGGGGTGAAAATTCAAACAAGGATTTAACAACACTTTCTTCACCACATTACTTCTTTTTTTTACCCTCCTGATTGGTTCCCTCTGATCCAGCCGCCAGGATGATGTCTTATCTGAAACAGCCTCCGTACACGGTGAACGGACTGAGCTTATCCGCCTCAGGAGTGGATCTGCTGCATCCTTCAGTGGGATACCAAGGTAATAAACAAAGGTTCATGGATATTCTGAGGCAACACTCATAATTATGGAGATATTTCTGTGTTTGATTTTGCCTTAAATCCACCTGATTGATAACAGAAAAGATGACTTTGTCTCTCACTCTGTCAGACAACAACAAAAATCTTTAAAGTTCCCGTTTAACCACCTGAGATTTTAAATTCAGCCAAAAATTAGGAAGCATTTTGGATTTAATTTAACTCTAACTGATGACAGAGTTGAATGATTTTATGCTTTTTTTCCTCATCTTATAACTCTGTGTCTTTATTTCCTCAGGGACCCCGCGCAAACAGAGGAGAGAGAGAACGACGTTCACTCGCGCTCAGCTCGATGTTTTGGAAAACCTGTTCGCTAAAACGCGGTATCCTGACATCTTCATGAGAGAGGAGGTGGCCTTAAAGATCAACCTGCCCGAGTCCCGCGTGCAAGTGAGTAAATAAATCACGTGCGAACATATTTCAATGAGCTGTAAAAGGGGAGTAAGTGTCCTGAAGATTTGCTCCAGGCGAGATTAAACATCCATGTATCATTGGCTCCTATAGAGAGGAACAAAACTGAGTCTTTCAGGCTGTTTAAAAAAAAATTAATTTGCATGTAAAGACAAAGAAAAAAAAGGAAAAATGTCTGTCAGTTAAAACATTTTAAAAACGCAAAACTAGATTTGTTGAGATTATTTTTTTTCACCATATTCAGTCAAAATTTTGGGGTGAAGAGTCAAATTAATGAGATAAGAAGTCTTTTTTTATATGAAATCGTTAAATTTCAATATTTAATTTTGAAATGTTTGATTTTTTTTTCATGATTTTGACTTTATTTTCCAAAATTTAGACTTAATCATCTCACATATTTACAGTTTACTATAATTAAGCCTTTTATATCAAAAGTTTGACTTAATTGTGTCAAAATTTGGACCTTTTATCTCAAAAAATTTTTCCCCTCATTATTTTGATATTATAGAAATAAATGTGGACTTTGTATCTCAAAATTTCGACTTTTTCTTTTGCATCTCATAATTTTGGCTTATATCATTAAATTTCGACTATTTTATCTGATCAATTTTTACTCTTCCCATCATGATTATGACTAAATTATCTCATAATGTTGACTTTTTCAAAAAAATTTGACTTTTTTGTCATTATTATATATTTATTCACCCCAACATTTTAACGTAATCAAATCTCATAATTTTGACTATTTATAATATCAAAATTTCGACTTTGCCCTCATAATTTTGACTGAATTTGGGTAAAAAAGAAATCTCATTGTCGTATTTATTCTTTTTTATCTGGCATTAATAGGCTTCCATAGATTTTTCATGGATGACCTGAGGGTTAACAAAAATCTGTTATTACATTGAATCTTTCAGGACACTTTTTGATCACTTTAAGATAAGAAAAGGCATCAACACATCCTGAATTTGGTTGTTTTTATGTTTAAATTTCAGGAATTAAAAATCTCTTCTCTTTTTCCTGTGTAGGTTTGGTTCAAAAACCGACGAGCCAAGCACCGGCAGCAGGCCCAGCAGACTCAGAGCGGAGTGCAGAACAAAGTGATCAGTAAACCGGTGAAGAAGAAATGTTCCCCGGTCCGTGAAGGCAGCTCAGAGAGCGGAGCCAGCGGTCAGTTCACGCCGCCCTCCAGCACGTCTCTGCCGGCCGTGAGCAGCAGCAGCAGCGCGGCGCCGGTGTCCATCTGGAGCCCGGCCTCCATCTCTCCTCTGTCGGACCCTCTCTCCTCCACCTCCTCCTCCTCCTGCATGCAGCGCTCCTACCCCATGACCTACACGCAGGCGTCCGGCTACAACCAGAGCTACACGGGCTCCTCCTCCTACTTCCCCGGCATGGACTGCGGCTCCTACCTCTCGCCTATGCACCACCAGCTCTCCGGCTCCGCCATGAGCCCCATGAGCGGCAGCGGCGTGTCCAGCCACCTCAGCCCCGCGTCCTCGCTCTCCTCGTCGGCGTACGGAGCGGCGGGTCTGGGCTTCACCGGAGCCGCGGACTGCCTGGACTATAAGGACCAAACATCATCGTGGAAGCTCAATTTCAACGCGGACTGTTTGGATTACAAAGACCAGTCAGCGTGGAAGTTCCAGGTGCTGTGAAAGCAGAGAATTTTCCACAGACTTTTCCAGGCCAAAGTTGGGAGTTTAAAAAAACTACAGGCCCCAACTTCTACCTCCAGGACAGCAGGTCTCACTTGTTGGGTTAATTTATTGAACATTCAGACTGATTTCTCCCCAACTTTGATCAAGGACACGGAACAAATGTGCTGACCAAAAGGAAAAAAGGATCAAAAGAGTCGAAGTTGGGTTGAGTTTGAGGAGTAGGTCAGGTTTTCTTCTCTAAGCTCCTTAAAGACTCCCCCCTCTCTCTCTTGTCTTTTTTTATTTTGTTGGCACTCTGAAGGGCCCCTTTGATCAAAGTGTGTGTGAGTGTGTGTGTGAGACTGTGTGTGTGAGGGCAGCTCTGATAGGATGCACTATTAATTTATAAAAAAAACGTGTTTAGTAATAAGAGACAATCAGTCCATTTATTTGTGCTCAAATGTCCTTTAAGTGTTAATGAATTATTTCCCCCATGTGTTAGATTTATTTTTCTTGTTAAATTGTGACTCTTTGTATGCGAGTTGGACACAAACCCAACTGTGAATTTGGTAGTTTTTTTTTTCCATGTCTGGAGTGTTAAATGATAAATCACTGAACAGATTTATTAGTTGATTGAAAAAGGGAGTGAAGGGAGAGTTAAACAGCAGCAGGTGAAGTTTATTGGAGCTATGATGTGCTGTGAGAAGGCCACAAAACTCTAAATGACAATAAAAACCACTGAATGACACAATCTTCTGACTGTATTTGTACATTAATCACTATTTGTTATCCATTTCTGCACACTTTTGTTTACATCTTTGTCATTTATCACACTTTAAAATACATTTCCATACATTTTAGCATCAAGAAATGTCATAAAGTCTGATGATTTCCGTCCAGGGGAAGAGGAATTTGAGTTATTCCAGAACTATGTTAATCCGGGCTCGTAAAGAGGATAATCCAACATTTTATTGACGGCTGCTCTTTAGTTGGAGGCGCGCTGCTGCTTAGTTCACACAGAGGAGAGGAATTAGTTCAAGAGCACCAGGAAATAACTTAGGCTCACAATCAAAAAAATTTTTTTTTTGAAACTTTGACTTTAATTATATTCATTACGTCAACTGGTTCCATGTAAAAACATATTAAGTCCAATTTAGCAGAATAAAATTACTGCTTTCAACCAACCATATACATTTACACAGAACCATTTGACATAGTAAATTTAGTAAATTTGTTATTTTTTTAGTGCAGACGGGAGGAAAAAGGCAGAAAATGGGAAAGCGGTTAATAATAATATTAATTATAACAGCAAGAATATTAAGAAAGAAGGGAAAAAAAACATTTTCTGACACAAAGGAGTGTAACAAGGGTGTAATTCACACTGACCTGCACTTTTTTACTAATAAAAACAAACATTTATCAATTAATATGAGTGAAGAATCTTTCAAAATGTCATTCTTATCTGATATTAAACAAAAAAATAATAGAATAATGAACCAATTGAGGCTCATATTGAGTTTATTCACTCTGCACCATCTGTTCTGACTGCGTTTAAAGCACAAGGTGTAAAATTTGCTCCAAATCTTTTTATTTCACTGGTTTAGTGAAGATGTTTTCAACATATTTACATATTTTATGAATTACTTATGTAATATATGTTAAAATAGACCTTATTTACATAGAATTATACCTATTTTTGAGTAGAAAAGAAGACATTTTGATTTTTTTTTCAAGTAATGTTTTCATCAGAGGCATATATGTTGGTAGGTTTATGTCAAAGTGTAGGCAGGATATTGTTTTGAGATCATTTAAGTTTTTTAAAGCCAGCAAGATGCTACATATTTTTATAAAACACACATATTTTGACCAAATAAAAAAAGCCATAACTTTCAAGTGTAATTTTCAAGCAAGAAAACCAAAGTTAGGACTAAATAACTTTTAAAATTGGGTCAAATTGACCTAAAGAAAACACAGGGTTAAAAAATAAAAACAAAGAGGTAACCGTCATATGTTGCAGAAAGTGTCCAGGAGCTCGTGCTCGGATTAAAAACAGAAGAAGAGTGAAGCTCGCGCGCAGCTTAATTAAGACAGGACAGGGCACGTGAGCCTTTTTTTTTTTTAAACAGGCTTCAGTTTGACTTTTGTTGCTGTCCGTGTCTATTTGACCCCAAAACAATGAGCTCACTGATAATAAGTCAATTGTCTGAGGTGACGGAAGCCTGTAAGGAAAGATTTAGAGTCGAAAATCAAGGTGAGAAAACAACAACAACCTGGAGTCAAGTTCAGGCTGAAATCTTAAAAAAAAGTCGAGTCATGCGCATGTGATATATTTATGCTGAAAACCCCCCACAAATGTCATATTCATAAGCAAATCAAGCTTAAAGCACCGACTTCTTTAAGCCCTGCGCTAAAAATGAAATAATCTTTTTTATTTCGTCATTATAGTTCTATATGGTCCTGTTTTATTACAACAGTGTCCACTTTTAGGGGAGTGTCAGGTCCAATAAATGTGTTTCATTAATCCTCTCATCGTATTTGAAGATGTTGAACACAATAATAATTATTCCAGATTAAGCTGAGGAAGCTTCGTCTTAACGATAAGTGCGAGCTCCGGATCCCTGAGGCGGCAGCAGCAGCTCAGCGCAGCCGCGAACAGGCTTCCTCCTCCGGGGAGAGAGAGAGGATCACACCGGTCTGTGTGCGGAGGAATCATGGACGAAACACTTTACATCTGATTTAATTCAAGACAGCCACTGCAATTTGGTTCATGCTTAAAAAACTATAGATAGCTCTGAACAATAAATAGATTAATTAAAATGCCAACATACTCAATAACTCAGGAGGGTTTACCTTTAATCTTCTCTGATCTATATCTAAACATCTTTGAGATACCTGCTTGAATGTCCAATTGATGACCAGAATATGGAATTTTTTTCAACATTTTTAGACAACATGCCCACTGAAAGACTTTAATTCAATTTAAAATTACCCTATTTTTATTCTACAGTGCCAATTAAAGGCACAGAGGAGTAAATATTGTAAACAACTTTAGACAAAGATGATAAACAAACAGCACAGATTTCAGTTCTGCACATTAAATTGAGTTTCCTCTTAAGCCGTAGAGCCCAGCTTTTGTTTAGTGTGCATTTTTTTTTAATTTCTCCTTGCTATTTGGGATATGTAAGACCTGAAAAATATATCAGCTAATTTAGTCTTTGTGCAGGAAGTTTGGTCATCAGTGTTATAAATTTGCGATCAGTTTCAATGGGTTTAAAGTTGGGATATCACCCTAAATGTGGCTAATTGGTCACAGCAAACACAAAATCCTGAAAAATCAAAATAGGAAACAAATTGCTTGGTGAAAAAACAAACAAACATATTACTAAAAGGCTTAATAAACTCTGAATATCCGTCAAACTTGCAGTTATTTTGCACTTGAAACCAACCGAGGTGTGAAAAAAATATGAATTAAATTTAATTTCTTCATAGTCCACTTACGATTGATTAAAGTTTTCTTTTTAATCAGACTGATTCAGCTGGAATATGGTAAAAAATAAGGACACAAAGACACTTTCATAGTCTAAAATGAGCTGACTCTGGATCAGCTGCACATCATCAGTGACAGACGTTTGACTTCGTGAAAGAAAAGTGGATTAAGTGAAAGTTCTGGGGCGAAAGGACAAAGTGTAACGACCGTTTTAGAAAAAGCGGGATATGGAGCTGATTTCTGCATCAAGTGAACAAAAAGATCATCGTTTTTTTTTATGACAAGGAGAACATGGGAGATAAACGGCCAATTTTGCTGTTGAGAATTTAACTGAAGACTATTGTTATGCATAAGTGCGTGTCCTACATTCTGAAAAAGAGCCACGTCTATCACATATCAGCACAGAAACACATACATAATTCATCTACAGTCCAGGAATCTCATTTAAACGACTGGAACAATAGTGTTTCTGTGCTGGCGTCAGACTGGCGGTTGAAGAATATGTTAAAAAAAGTGGAGCTTTAACTCTTTATGACCTGCTCAATCTGTGTTAAGCCATTAGAGAGATTTTATCGCCTGGATTACACAATCTGATGGGATTATGCTCCGTTCTATCAGATGCTTACGATAAATGTTACCATGTGATGTTTTAATGGGACTTAACTCAACAAAATAGTCTCTTAATTGCTCCAAACACTGAGCTATGGATGAATTTGGAACTTGTGAAATTATCTAAACTGTTAAGAGCATAAAATGAGACAAAATTTCAGAAAAGGCAACAGAAAACCTGTTACACATTTTCTCCTTCTGTTACAGAAGTTCTCTCTTCATCTGAGGCCAACAATTACGTACTTAAACCTGATTTTTAGAAGGATTGTAAC
>RPOG01006616.1:0-13305 GCA_008086565.1 Thalassoma bifasciatum | reverse complement strand
ATGTTTTTGCTCCCAAGAAGACACTTTAGCGTGTGTTTTGGTTCCCAGGACGGCAGCCTGTCAAGTTTTGATTGGCCAAAGGGGCAGATTGTTAAAGTTTACCTACTAGGAGGGCACTTCAGAATTCGCTTTAGCTCCTAAGAAGCCGCTTTGTCATTTACAGTAATATACCATCATACGTCTTCATGGAGCTGACTAAACGCCAAATTCAAAAGGCTCCATTTGGATGTTGAAGTTTAGATGAATCCTGATTAAAGTTGACCTCTGAGGTGATCAGCATGAAGCAGGTGACAGTGATTTGCATTTTTATGGAGTTCCCATGGCCTTCCATTGCCCTTAGCTCTCTTTGAACAGGCGAGGCGGGAGATAGGGATGTTAATTACGAACCGCGAGGACCACAATGGGAATGATCTCAATGGCTTTGCTGTGTTATCCCAGATAGGTTTTAATTGAATTATGGGCATGATGGTGGGAACAGTGTGGAGGAGAATGCTGAACACAGTGTTCCCATTTTTACACAAATTAAAGCCATCAGTTATACTGACAAAGTCTGGTTTCTTTGATGAACAATGCAACTATTTTCAATTAAATATTTTCTGATTGAATGTTTCATTTTATAATTGTTTTTTATTATTATTGTGTTTTGCCAAACAGATACACTGAAGTTGTTTTTCAAGGTCACAGATGCCTGTTGGCAGAATGAGGAATAGGCTTACAATGCACTAATTTGTTTATTTATCTGAACACATTCTAATAAATGGTATAATATTTTTATTCACAGCAAAAATAAACATTTGATGAAACTAGCTCAAATTGAGATGTTTAAAAACGTCGCTTCTTTATTACCAAGGAGGCACTACCTGGATTTTGCAATAGAAGGTTAAATAAAATTATGTATATTTCTGTTTTTGGTGATTCGTGAAAATGTTTTTAGCTGATAATTTGGTTCAGATAGCTTTATAGTGCATGTATGTTTTAGATTTTCCATTCAGAAAGACTAGAAAAGTCCGTGGTAAAAAAATGCCAATTGAAATTAAAGGTATTTTTTTTAACAGGGTCAAAAAAAGACAAAATAAATGGATAAATAAAACCGGTCGATATTAGTTCTTTCATTTCTCAAAACACAACACAACATTGCACCAGGGAAACATCAGGTAGAGGTTGGTGCTTTTGCCAGAAACATAGCACAATCATCATACAAGCTCGTACTTCAAAATCTGTAACTTCTGGTGGTAGGATATGAATAAAGGATGCTTTTGCGGGCCTCTAACGGTTTTAATTTTGTTTTGGAAACAGAGAGTGGAAATCTGTTTTTTTTAAGGGACCATGAGGTCTTTCTAGCGAGCTTGAAAAAGTCTCATCTCTAGAAACACCCTCTGATCGTACAAGTTTACACCTTAAAAAGAGATTATAAGCACTTAAATATGTTATTCTTTGGTGCTGTTTCTCTATGACAATACCATGCCAGCTGACAAAGTTTATCAGTGACATGAGAGTTCTGTTTGTCTCTGCTGAAGACAACTTCTGTTATTTATTTAGTGGTAATAGTGGCAACAGGAGCTGGAGTGTCTGACAGAAAAGGGAGAGAAGAGCAGAAGAAAGCCAAACAAGAGAGTGCTAGAGCACAGACTAAAGGCTAAAACACAGGCTAAGCTGTTTGATATGATGTTAATTCCAACCCGCGTTCAGCAGTTATTCTGCAATGATCTGTTCAAACCTGAGAGTTTATCATTAAAATAAAGCGCCAGGTTATGTTTGCTCTGCTTGGTGATGTAGGAGTTGGTAGATGATGACTGGTGGGACACAACCAGGATTCACGAAGGTTACATGTTACAGACAAGTCTCAGATCACCAGGCTGTGAGTCGAGCTAAATGTGACAAAGTCTATAGCTTTTTGTCACATTTCAAACAACAGCGTTGCGTTACTGTTGATAAATACATCACCTTATCATGTTGTATCCAGTACAAAGTTGTCTTGAACGGAAAAAGAAATAGTGGTAAGATCTGATAAGTAGTTTAATATCTGCTCTCAATTTGTTTTTCAAAATAGACGCACATCTTGATTCATAATTGACAGTGAGGAGCAGGGGCTTATGGGAAGCGGAGTCCTTATCGTTAGCGCCAAATTTTCAACAACAACTTTAAAGTTCTGTTTGTCTCTACATGACCCTGATAAAGAACGATGCTTCAAATTTTAGTCTCCCTTTTGAAGTTTTAAGTGAAAATAAATTCATTTGTTATTGTTTTATCAGTATCCTTTTCTGGAAGGAAAATCCAACCTTTAATTAATATCTATCTTTTAATATCTGGAGAGGCAACAAAACCTACAAACAGATTCATTTATCTTCCGCAGTTTTGCTCGTCGCTTTCATCTAATACTCCCTGTCAATTTTATAGGACAGTTTTTTCCTGCTGTTCAGGAGAGAGAGAAAAAAGGATCCTCTGAGGATATTTGAGATAACAGTACAAATGACTTGGAGGACAGTCTGAAGACACCCAATTAGAAAAGCATTAATTTCCACAAACGCTGTCAGATGATTGTTTCTGTTTTCTCCCACAAGTGGAATATAAAGGACAAAAGGGAATGAGACGGAAAATGATTGCTCTGTTTACTGCTCTACATGTGTAGTATTCATGGCCTGGGGAACAGACAAACATGACAACACACCATCATACAAACATACATACATACATGCAGGGTATAAACACATAAATATTTAAAGATAGTAAAACAGTGACGCTTATTAAGAAAACAAAATGTGCCAAAACATTCACACAGCATACAAAACACAGCTTCCCATACTGAGAATGCAAAGTAACTCACAGATTTTCATTTCTCACAATCACAAAGTCCCTAATCTGCCTGGCCTAGACAGAGACAGGGATCCCAGAGGAGGATAGTGTCGGGGAAATGAGGATTACGGGGGTAAACAACAACAACGCAGTCACATGACACTTTTAATAACATCACCACAGCATCTAGAGTCTCCTTCTTTTCATATTCTCACACCGTACATGCGCGTCTCTGCTTCCTCGCCGGCTTACCCATTTGTTCTATGTCTTTAAGTCTTTTAATTGGCCTCAGTGCGGACTCCGTGGATGCCACAGGAATAGAATGGAGGATACTGGGTATAACTCATGCATGCATAAAGACATTAATTGCTACCTCCTCTCTGCATCAGCAGTTGAAAACTCTAACAGCGTGAGAAGAGTTGAGAAATGGCTCCGTGCTTTAGATTAAATAATTATGACGGGACACTCGATTGGAATGAGAGGGTATGAGTGTGATAACTGTTGATTGATGGTGGCAGCTTTATTCACTCCCTTACAAGGGAGTGCAACAACAAAAAAAAGATTCTAGCACACAATTGATAAATTATGAATGCATTTAAACCAATCTACTGAGCTGCCGTATGTACTTTGAATCCAGTTGTATCAACTCTGGGCTCTTTTTCTACCATCATCTAACAACACAGACATCGACATCTTGATAAACCCATGGATGGGGAAAGTTATGGGCTAAAATAGTAAAAACATAATCGTCACAATGTGTCTTGAGCTTATTAATTCAATTCAACTTAGTCCAGCTAGTTTTGATGTTAAAGTCATTTAATAGTAAATAATTTTACATGCCCCCACATGAGGCCCCTGAACTTGTGTGCATATAATACAGTACGCTACAATCCCCAGCTGTTCTGAATGCAACTTTGACAGTATGAGACTTGCTCTTAAGTGTTTTTTTGGAAGCCAAAACCACTTCGAAGTGCCCTCCTGGTCGGGAAACCCCTCTACTCTGCCCTTTGGCTGATTAACACACGATAAACTACGCACCAGGGATCCGAACCACATGCTAAAGTGCCCTCTTTGGAGCCAAAATATGTCATTATGTCCTATCAGGAGCCAAATACCTGCTCAAGTGCCCTCCCTGGTGCCTTAGTTGTGCTTAAGTACCTTCTTGGGAGCTAAACACACGCTAGGGTACTTTTAAGTTCTTTTCACTAAGGAGCCAAAATACACCAAAGTATCCTCTTTTGAGCCAAAAACTTGTGCTGAAGTGCCCTTTTTTGGAGCCAAAACTCACATGTGTTTTTCTTTCGCCCCCTGCCCTTCAACATTTCTATGCTTGCCACTGTTTTCTGATTTGATGCAGTGGCAGACAATCGTTTCTTCTCTCCAACCAACCAAAAAAGTTTGAGTGGCTCCATCAGGAAAATTATTTCTCAGGACAAATATCAAAAAATGTCAAAGTCTGTCTCTCAGATCCACCGTCAGTCTATGTCTGCTTTAACAGGTGGGTCTGTAACTTTCTCACCTTTAAAAAAAATCGGACTCAGACATAGACGTGATTACAGGAGATGGCCTTTAGAATAATCATGACTCATTCGAGCTCCTCCCACTGGTGGGTTATTGAAACATTAATCAAAAAGGCAGATATATAAAGACAGACATATTCCCTTCCTTCAAACCTGAACAAATTAATTTTTGGAGATTAAATCACGTCCTTTTGCAGAGTGACTTACAATGAATGAGCAGGTTTTATCGTCTCGCTCAAGGACACGCGGTCACTGATAGCTACTTCTGGCTTTGGAAATCCCGTAACCTCTCAGATATGGGACAATCTCTGCTTTGCTGCATGGACGGTTATTAAAAATGACACACAAGGAAGGAGATAGACATACCTGAAACCTGAAACCACAGATATGCACGGAATTTGACGAATTGATGTGGGAAAATACAGTTCACAGACCCAAAAGCAATAGCACCTGTTCCCCTTCTCAAGTAATGTTGGAGTTGCATCAGCAATACCTACACAGCTCAATAAGCATAATCTGAGAAAGTAACTCATTTATGATGGCTGGAAACTCATAAATTCACAAACAATACACACTCAACTTGCATATTTACATCTCTCTCCTCTCTTCATCACTGCATATGGTGTCTCTATGCAAAATGTCACGACCTAATTGCATCAAGACACCTACGCATAAATCATAAAGCGACAATTATGCACAAACATATAATTGGAAAGTTCAATTACAGATACAAGCACTCATAACGTCTCTCCCCCGGTATCATTTCTTCTGCAAGCTGACTTGTGTTTTGCAATACAATGGCCCTCACACCCATGGAGGGTAATTAAGTGACTCCCAGCACTTTTGCTCCTCATAATGGCTAATCTAAAGATCATTAGTAACAGTATACGCTTGACTTGTGTTATTTATTATGCTGTTCTGCTTCCTAATAAAAACTCGGGCTGGCCCCATGATTGATGTTGACGATCTCCCGCTCATGCATGTGCTCACGTGGGCTTGGTGTGAACGCTGTGGTGTGTGATTTCAGCCAGACAATGATCTCACTGAGGAAATTGCTTTCAAGTCGAGGTTCGTCGTCATCAAGGGGACGTTATGAAACCCCAAGGTTGAGTTTCAGCTCACAGGAAGGAAAATAACTTTTCTTCTCATAGTGGGGATATTTATTTTTAGTGCTTTGCTTTTTGATGATACATTTATGGCTCTGTTTTCCTTCACTGTATTGCAAACAGCAAGCTTCCCTCTGAGCATGAGGAGCAGAAACTAAGTGGCACAGAGAGAGAGAATAATAGAGAATGGAGAATTATTTCTAAATTTGAGCACCCACATAAAATAGTCATAGAGCTCTTAGTACTTACAGCGGTACTGGCACTGCTCTTTTTTATACTTTATTGTTGCCGTTTCATGGACACAAGGTCCGACTTTTCAAGATGCCGTACTCCTCAGTGCTTGCATGAGAGAAAATATTAAGTATTCTGCTGTTGTGCTTTTACGTACAAGCCTGGCATCTGTGAAAGTGACATTGCTTTCTTCTGTTTCAAAGGGAAAAATACATGTAGTATAGAGGAATAATCACAAAGTTAATTGTCTGAACATACAATGAATACTGATGTTGAGGATAAGCAGTGAGGGGATACGAGAGGCGGGCAGTAACCCCCTAATTGTCAAATGGCTTGTTTGCATGCTTAGCTGCCCTGTTTACAGACATAATGTCGCTAATGTGCCCTCTTAGGAGCAAAAACACATACTTGAGTGCCCTCCTTGGAAGTAAACCTGCACTACAGTGCTCTCTTGCAAACCAAAACTATGCTCAAGTGCCCCCTGGTTAGGAAACAACACTATTTTACCCTTTTGGCTGGTTAAAACATAATGAAATGCTCTCCTGGGCACCAAAACATGGGCTCGAGTGCCTTCTTTGGAGCCAAAATACACCAAAGTGCCCTTTTGAGGGCCAAACCATGCAAAAGCAGCCTCTCAGAGCCAAAAACTACACTGCAATTCCCCCCTGGTTGCTGAACCATACAAATCTGCCAAATGCTTGCTACACACCCACTTAAGGAGTCAAACTTGAACTACACTTCCTTCTTGGGAGCCAAAGTTATGCTTAAAGGGAACCCCGACCGTAAGGACTAACAGGCATGAATATGCTTAAATGCTTGTCTCAAACTAGAATTTGTTGTTAAAAGACATAACAAATTGGTTTTTCTTTAAAAAAAATACAGTTTAAAACACAGTTTCTATCCTTCGGGCGCAGCCATTGTTTTACTGCCGCAATGCATTCTGGGTTGATGACGTAGATTGGTTGCTTGGTGCCGAGCATCTAGATTTGGCCGTTTACTCACTATTAGTCGCTGTAAGTCACGAGGTTTGAGGAGGGAAAAAAACATAATAATGCCACATGTGGCTGCTTTTGGGTGCACTTTGCAGTCCAAAGGAAACAAGGAGACTGATGTTAGTCTGCACAGCTTCCCAAAAGACAAGAAAAGAAGGAAGTTGTGGGAAATGGCTTGTGGGCGTAAACAACTTCCCATGGACCCGCGGCTATGTTCTGGCCACTTCTCCCCAGAAGCATTTGCTGCATTTAGCCGGCCCATGCTGATGAAAGAGCTGACAGGTGTGGGTTATTATAAACGGAGACTAAAGCCAAATGCTGTGCCGACTATTTTCCAACACAAACCCACAAAACTTCCTCGGGAAACCACTGAAGTCCGCTCCAGGACTTATATGATCCTGTATGAGATCGAGCCCGGTGCAACCATATGACATCACTACCCAGACGTTATTGCGGCGTAAACAACAATGGCGGCCTACGGGTGAAAATATTTTTTCAAATTTTATACAAACTAAGATATTTTGAGAGATTGTATTATTTTTCTTATGTAGCTGGTAAAAACACTGATCATTTAGGAAAATGACGTTCTGGTAGCCAGGGTAACTTTTAAGGAGTTAAACTTGAACTACAGTGCCTTCTTGGGAGCCAAAGTTATGCTCAAGTGCCCTCCTGGTTTGTGAATCTGAAAATCTGCCCTTTTGGCTGGTTAAATTATGATAAAATGCTCTCCTGGGAGCCAAAACATGGGCTACAGTTACCTCTTGAGTACCTTCCTCATTGCTGAATCATACTGATCTGCCCTTTTGGGAATGAAAAATGATAAACTGCACTTCTGTCAGCTAAAATACACCAAAGTGCTTTCTTTTCAAGTGCTTGCTTAAGACCCCTCTTGGTGCCAAACTTGCCCGAAATGTGTTCTTGGGACCCAAAACCATGCTGAATTGCCCTCTTGGTTAGCAACCCACACTACTCTGACCCTTTGGCTGGTTAAAAAGTGACAATCTACTCTCTTTGGGAGCCAAAACATGGGCCAAATGCCTCCACACTGTCTTTTTGAAATCAATGTCTTCGTCTTTTCTTTCACCCTGCATGTCTGTGCACACTAGTGAGGGTAAGTATCAAGATACTTGAAAACTCTTGCAGTCATCTCCAGATCAGCATGACAGGTCACACAGTTACTCTTACAACTTATTTAATGGTCTTTTTCAATGAGCCTGTAGTTTCCCGTGAAACTGTTTGAGTTAGTTTAACACTGATCTGATGAAGGAATCAAAGGACAAGAAGAAAAGTCGATAAAAGTATTTTTCTGATCTTTCCAAAAAAATCTTTGAAAACTCTTTTTCACAGAACCACCATGTGGCCAAGTTTTCACCTCCCACTTTATTTTTGCCTGAACAACATTCACCTGTGTTATTTTAACAGGTCTTTTTGAGAGAAAAGAGGGAGAAGCTACAATAACAGTAGCAATTCTGAAAAAAGGCAAATGGCCAACCAAATCACCTTGACATTTCATGCTGCTCCTCTTTCCCCGATCCACACAGTCACCTCCTGTATGAAAGCCAATGGAGATGGATGGGTCTGTCTCTGCCTGAACAATACAGGATGCAGCCAACCATGCAACTAGTGATAAAAGCTGATGTTATCATCCTCCAGACTTTCCCGCAGGCAAGCATTTCCAGTGCTCACTTCTCTTTTGGCACTCAAGATCACCCGAATGTGCTTCTACATACCCTGAAAACTCGATACATTTCACAGCAATTTTGTCGAAATGATAACGGCATGAGCAAAATGGCAAAGGTGGTGGCAGCTTCACTTACACATAAAAAAAGCCATGTGCACAAATAACTTTAGGTTTCTGAAATACAAAAGAAATTCACAGCACAAATATATCTCACATTGTTCTACTTTGACTTTTCTGGACTGCTTATTCAAAACTCAATGCTCAAAAAATGTAACATGACCTTTGATGAAAAATAAAATCTAGGTCTCATTTGTTTTTCAATCTTAGCTTTCACTGCAAAAACAGAAATCTAAGCAAGTCATTATGTCTTAAATGTAGTAAAAAAATTGTCTTCTTGTTCTTAATTTGAGCCACATGCACCAGGCCAGGTCATAAAAATGTCTTATTTCAAGTTTTTTTGAGACAAAAATGAGGTGTAAATTGCTTGTAACAAGTAAAAAAAATCTGCCGATGGGATAAGACGAATTCGCCCGGGAAGTTTATTGAAATAAGAAAGATGTCTTAAAACAAGAATCTTTTATCTTATCCCATTGGCAGGTTTTTTTTTTTACTTGTTACAAGCAATTTACACCTCACTTTTGTCTTTAAAAAACTTGAAATGAGACATTTTTATGACCTTGTCTAGTAAATGTGGCTCAAATCAAGAATAGTAAGACAAATGTGACTAAAAATAAGACATAATGACTTGCTTAGATTTCAGTTTTTTGCGGTATTAATAGAACAGTAATGTAATGGAAACACTCTTTTTCATAATCCTGGTCAAAACCATGTTGATTTTGCCACACATCCAAAGAGGTTGAAGCCTGTTTGTATTTTAAGGCTTGACGAAAGAACAACAACTTGATTTACAAATGAGCAGACATATTTGTGCCATATGCGAGATAAATCCCCCGGATCCAGTGACTTTAACTTATAATGATGACAAATAGAGGATAAAGTCTCCGCAGAAGGGTGTTTATGAGGTATGAATTGCCATCAGCCTAATTTACTTTTCAGAAAGATATATGGGCTCCATCCCATTGAGGGGTTGGAGCCTCGTATGATACTGCAGGGATAAAACACGAGACAACCAGGAGCAAAAAGCCTCAGGCAGAAAGACTCAAGGACACCTGTGTGAAAAAACTGGAGTGTTTGGACAGTGTAAAAACACTTATGCCTTAATCTTGAGCAAAATGTCAGAAATGATTAAAGTCCAGACAGAAATAAAGCATTCTTTCATGGTTATCTCATGGATCCAATTCACTTTATACAGTGCATTTTACAAACTGAATGTTTCTTAAGTGTCGCACAGGACATCAATTAATAATCAAAACAATTATGAAACCAACATCTAAGAACACCAAGAAAATATACTAAAATGGGAAATAATAGCTTAAAACAATAAATGTACATACTAAAAACAAAAGGAATTAAAACTGCAAGCTACAACTTCACCAATGACTGTTTATAGAATGGACAGCGTGCTTCCGCCTGTCACCGTTCTACGTTTTTGAAGCCAAAAAACCTGTTTCTCTAGCCGCCATTGTGCAGCCAGAGTCTGCGCAGTAGAGAATTTCCAGTGGAGCCAAGTAAAAAAGAGAAACAAAAATATTTATTTCTTCTTCTTCAGAAGGTTTAGTCTCCTTTTGGCTCTTTCCTGAAGTTTCTTATATCCCCGATAAAAACTACTCACGAACGGCAGCTGTCAACTATCGTAAAACGAAACTTATATCACAGTTTTTAACGTCCAATAACTAATGAGAAACTGACTTCTCAGAAAAAAAACACCCGAACACCATGCAGCCAGATGACATCATCATACTACCTTAGCGTAAGGATGAGAGAAACATTTCTACGAGGTATCGTCATTTTTTTAAGTTTTCCCCGGCTCATATCTGGAATACATGGGGGGGCGGGGCTTATGACCTACACTGCAGCCAGACACCAGGGGGCGGGGCATCTGCAAAGCATGTGCAGCAACATCTGCTTCAGCAAAAAGCCATGACTTCCTGTTGCCAGCAAAAGACATACACATGCACTCATGATGTGACACTGAACATGTGTACATTTTGGTCCCGAGCCAACATTGCACATAGGAGCTATCCAGGTTTGAATATTGGTGAAAAAAACTCAACTTTCAACTGTCAACTTTGGACATCATTTGTGGCCACGTCTATTGAGTTTCAAAAAAATCCTTTCCTAACTTTTCACAGTCAATGTGACTTATATACTCATACCCAATGCAAGAATAATCAGAAAAAAAAGAACCTGTGGGAGGAGTTTGTTCAAATATGTACCCTTATAAATGGTCAAAATCAGACATCTAACACCCATTTCCAAACTTCCTGTTCAGAACTCACTATGGCTGTAAGATGATTATTTGAAAGTGTAGTCATAAAAGTGATGCACAAACAAATTCAGGCCTGTTGCTCGGGTTACCTGATGCTCAAAAAGAAAACATCAGAATAAGTGATTTGCTTTGGTAAAGATGATACATGGCAAATTTTTCATGTGGGCAAACCTCATACTCAACTGTGATGCTCATCCTAAAAATGCATGTTACTTAAAAATATGGCAGCATTTAGATGGGAAAAAAGATTAATTGCCAAGAAGCATTGTTACAACATCTACCTCAGTTGTGAGCAGGTTCTAAATTATGCACATGTAGATGCCATAGGAGGTTGGAACGAGCGATAATTTAACTTGAGGAAGAACTACGACAATGATATTTGTGTCTTGAAATTACATGTGCAAACCCTATTCTTGTAAATACACGGTTAGTTCCCAGGATTTACATCTCTTACATCATAAAGACAGCAATGGAGATAAAGTCTCTTGAGCCCCGGCCTCCAGATTAGAGGTCAGTTTCAGTCTCTTAGGGGAGACTGTATCTTTCTATACAGTATCTACTGGCAGTGAATTAAGATGCACAGCACAGCAGGGAGTGTATGTTTCCTATAACAGCAGTCTGTGCCCTGCAGCTTTAACCCCACCTCTGCGAAGGAAGGATTCTTGACTGCTGGTTATGTATAAAACATTCACGCTTGTACCACCTTGAACAGTGATATGTCTTTTTTTTGTGAAGAATGAAAGGTCGTTCTAGTAAATATCAATTATGGTATCAACTCTATCCGACAAAAAGAGTTATTTTGTTTATGATGTTCAGTAAGAAGGCTAAACTGCATGCTTTGTTTAATTAAAACAGTTTTAATACCAACTGAAACTTGTGAAAAGTAGACTATCAGTTAAGAAAATACATTGGTCATGGTCTCATCATTGGGTCTTGGACTGCCTGGGTCCTCTTCTCTTATGCTTTTGTTTGGTCTGTATGATAATTATTTTTTAATTTGTTTGTTTGTCTGTTGATTTTGCTGTGGATCTCTGCTGTAAAGCACTTTGTGAACTGTTGTTTTTAAAGGGGCTCTATAAATAAAGTTATCATTATATTATTATTATTATTATTATTATTTATTTCATAAGATCACAACCGTTTGGCTCGAAATAGCCATCATGTTCCAGTCCACCCCGTGCATATTGTGCACAAGTGACTCACTTCTTGCCCAGGCACCAAAATGACCACAGACTAATTTCTGGTTCTGGAAAGATCAATGGCGATCTACCTACGTTTCTGGACCTGAACAGAAATAGTATATTGGGACTTCTAAACATTTATATATATATATTACTTTTAATGCCTCTGCAAATGAGGATGGCACTCTTTTTAAATAATCAATACTCATTGAGCCTGGGCATATTTTGAAGATAAAACGAGTGTTCGAGTGTTCATTTCCAGTGTTTGTTTAAGCTGAGCTCTCTCTTCTCATTCCCCGCCATGGCCTGCTGCACACCTGATAATGAAACCCAGCAATAAGTAATGCTGTGTAAGCAGATAGGGAAGAGCTGGAAATACAAATAGGATGAAATTGATTATAAATGGGAAACGGACCACTCTCAGGCACCAGTGAAGCCAAACATCACCAACACGATTAAGCTAAGTTATTGACACAGTTAGAGACTGTAACGTGTGGATATAAAGAAAAAAATGTAGGCCAAAAAAAAGTGTGTACAGGGAGCTGAAAATGATGAATGCAAAAAAAAAGAATCACTAAAATCCAGATATTGTGTCTTCATGAATGTTAAAAGCGCTTTGATTTGATAGGAAATGATTTGCGAAGTAAACAACACTGATTTAGTATGCCGGTCGACATGTTGTTAGAAATTATTCATATTTCGCCTGAGAGCGCAGCTGATAAATCAAAGAGATTCACACAAATTCCCTCAATTACTCTATTTTTTTTTACTTGTGACCTGAGCACTTGACGCCACTCCAATATACAACTCTCTTTGAAAACCCCTCATTCTCCCCAGACCCAAGTTCAATCGTCTTTTCTGAACCCAGCAGAAACATTTATAGACGTTTGGTGCCTGTAGGTATTTCAGAAGATCAAAGGTGAGCTGAGAGTTCTGCCGCTCCACAGGAAAGCCAGCTATTATCATTATTAGACTGTCTGTAATCACGATTTGGCCATCATCACAGTTGATCTATCATCCTCAATCATGACTTATGATTGCTGCTGATTAGGGGTGAAGCCAGCCAATCAGCTGCTCTCAGAAATCAAGGTTGGACTCTGGCTCCTGTGACCTCAAAAATTCAGCCTCTTCACCATGATACCACACTGGAGCACACGTATTAAAAAAATCTTCCAATATTCTTCAAAAAGTGATGTTTCAGACAACCCAAGTCAGCCACACATTCGTCCTTCAAGCTTTAGAGTTTGTTTGAGAGGCAGCGGTGGAGAGAGACTCCGTAACGACGAGTAAAAGAAGAAGACAGTGACGACAAAAGCAATTAATGAAAACAAAGACCCAATTCCCTGATGCCTTTGATTCATCCACTTCCCCTTCCTCCTTGCTATGCTGTACGCATGCTCTCCACAGCTGCC
>RPOG01006615.1:0-22798 GCA_008086565.1 Thalassoma bifasciatum | reverse complement strand
TTTTTCAAAACAACAACATGAAAAAACAGATTAAAAAGTCAAAAATTTCCGACAACATGGTCAAAATGTACATATTATACATATTTTACGAAATGTATTTTTTAATGTATTGTTTTACTTTGGTGTAAAGTGACCTTGGGTGACCTGAAAGGCGCTTTTAAATAAAATTCATAATTATTATTATTGTTATTATTATTGTTATTATTATTATTATTATTATTATTATGATTCTTATTATTATTATTATTATTATTTATCATCATTAAAACTATGAGGAAAATAGTCGAAATTCTCAGACAAAAACCCCATAAAAGTTTAAGACAGTAGCGTCATGTAAAATTTAAAATAAAGGGTCGCAATTTTGAGATACTAGAATCAAAATTTAAGATTACAAAGTCCAAATTTTGAGATGGAAAGTCATAATTATGTGGGAAAAAAAGATAAAAATATCGGAATTTCACATAAGTTTAAATCATGAGATTATTTGTTAAAATTTGAGATGAAAGGTCAAAATTTTCAGATAATAAAGGCAAGAAATTTGGAGATGACAAAGGCAAAATTATGACAAAAATGTTGAAATTTTGAGATAGACAGGCTTAATTATGCGAAGTTACGGTAAAAATAAATGGAGATGAAGAGTCAACATTCTCGTGAAAGTAAAAATTTGTGAGAGTTTAGTCAAAATTATGGGAGAAAAAGTCAAAATGTTGAGTTTCAAAGTTGAATTTTTTACTTTTTATCTCATGAATGTAACTTTCTATTTTAAAAAAAGAAACTTAAAAGACCTCGAGAAAGGACATTTTAATTTTTATACTTTTAACTGGTAGCAACGAGCGTTTTTATGATCCAGTGTTTCATCTTTAGGGAACTTTAGTTTCAGGCAGCTTCACAATATGTTGCACTGTTTTAACACCAGAGGGCGACACTTGCAAAGACTTCAGATTCTTTCATGTCACTACACAAGAGAAGCCAATCTAGGGGAGTACTGTCCTGGTGCAAAGTACAGCTATGGCAAAATAAATAACTAAACAATGGGATAAATATTCATCTTTACAGTGAGTAAACACTTTTGTATCTCTAAAAAAATCTGCATATCCTGTCTCAAAGTGATACTGATGTGATGAACAGGAAATAAAAAATGTCAACTGTGACATATGTGCTTTTTTATTATTAACATGACACAGTGTGCTCATACATTTCATACACACACAAACACACACACACACAGTTGTGTTTTTCAGGCAGGTGTGAACAGGAAGTGGTGTCAGACATGAGGGCGTAGAGTAACATGACGTGATAAAGCTGGTGCCTCTGTTTAACCACAGCTACGTTATAATTTATTGACTTTAATGTGGTTTAATGCAGCAGTGTCTCACTCAGAATATTCATCTTTATTTTCTCTGTCATTAAATTAGTTACAGTGCTTTCTTAGGTGTGTGTAAACATTCATCAGAAGTTCACAACAAGGTGGAGGAAACATTCAGTTTCTCACAGGAAACTTGTGGTGATATAAACCACAGGGAAGTTAAAACTTCTTTTCCAGTGAAGTTTGATTAAAAAAAGAAGTATTACTTTTAAACTATTATAATTATTTTGAACCTGAAAAGAACTCATATCATGAGCCTAATAGCAGAATTGCCCAAGTCATGTGTCAAAGTTTCAAGAATAGAAGAAAAAAAAACAAATTTAGTTATATTTATAATTTGCTACAACTACTTATAATTATATGTTTACATTACCCATATTATTATCATTCACTTTTTTCTTTTAGTCAATTTTTTGATTCTGGAAATCATGCAAAGATGCTCACAAAACAATAAATTAAATGATTTTAATACATGACCCAGGCAATTTTGCCATTATGCAAACGAAATGTGACGTCTCACACCTCATTAGCCTTAAAATCTGTATCCCTCTGAAACTAAAAAGATCAATAACCCAGGCAGCTTTAAAACAAACAATATCATGAATCTCGTTTGAAAACAAAAACAAGATTTTTTTTATGTGCAATAAGTTTGCTCGTACGCACACGTCGTTCAGTGTAACACACATCAGTAGAAAACTGGAAAAAGCATTTTATAAAAAAGAATTTGCAAATTAAATGAAAAATAAAAACATACGTTGATGATGCAGAAAGAGAGACGAACAAACAACATGTGCTTTTCAAATAAAATAAACAGAATAACTCAATCATCTCTGTAAACCAGAGCAACCAAGAGGCTGCAGAGAAAGTTTTTACTCCTTTTAAAGCAATAAACCCACAGATTTCTGCATTATTTTTAAAATTATTACGTAAGACAAAGCTGCATGTGCTGAAAAATTTATGTACAACAAACTATAAATTCAACAATTTTTAACGTGGTTCTTTGGAAATCAACCCGTTTGGTTAATGAGCATAAAAACTACAGCTGCAAATCACCAACACCTGAGCTTCAATTTTACTATTTCTTTTATAAAATGATGCAAAAGCTGCTCAATGTTCATCCCTTAATGTTTTCTTTCACATCCAACTTTAACTCCTCTGTCATGGAGATATTTCTGAAAACAAACATTTTAGTGCTGTGATTTTATTGTCTACACTGCAAAAAATTACATCCAAGCAAGTGCCTATGTTTTATTTTCAGCAAAAAAAAATGTCTTTTAGACTTAATATGAGTCACATTCTCCGGACAAGTCCAGAAAAATGTGTTATGTGGGAAAAAAATCTGCCAATGAGGTGAGAATAAAGTTTCTCCTTCTGCTCACGCTGCAAAAACTGAAATGTGAGCAAATTATTGTCTCATTCTTAGTTAAAATTGTCTCATTATTCTTGATATGAGCAACATTTAACTGACAAGTCCAGAAAAACAGCTTATTCCAACATATTTAAAGACAAAATGAGGTCTGAATTGCTTGTAACAAATAAAAAAAATCTGCTTTGTTTGTCAAGTTTCTTAAAAAAAAGTAGAAAATTGGAAAAATGCCTCAATACAAGATACTTTTTTCTTCCCTCATTGGCAGATTTTTTTTTTTACCTCTTACAAGCAAGTCTGACCTAAATTATTTAAAATAAAACGTTTTTCTAGACTTGTCAGTTGAATGTGGCTCATATCAAGAATAATAAGATAATGAGACATAATGCCGAGCTTTGATTACATTTTTTGCAGTGTAGACTTTAATCGAGCAAATAGTGCAAATCACACAAGTAAATTTTGTTTTTCCAAATTTAAATAACTTGAAATAAGACGTGTTTCTCAAATCAAGACTAAAAAGACATTTTTTGCAAAAGAAATGACAAACGCTTAGATGTCAGTTTTTGCAGTGTAAGACTAATAGGGCTCTTTAGTAAGAGACAGGAAAATAAAAACTTTTTTTTTTCACAAATTCATAAATTTAGGGATGAACTGAAGGAAGTTTGCATGTCGAGAACAGGAAGTCC
The DNA here is from genome assembly GCA_008086565.1 of Thalassoma bifasciatum. NCBI lineage: Eukaryota > Metazoa > Chordata > Actinopteri > Labriformes > Labridae > Thalassoma > Thalassoma bifasciatum. The sequence continues at coordinate 19,380 of RPOG01006615.1, read as the reverse complement.
CACAGCACAGAGTCCACTTAGATAAAAAGAGTCAGTTATTTTTACAGTATGTACATTTGTTGCATCACGTTGTTGACAGCAAAAACGACTTATCAGCTCCGGCAGCCGGATACAGTGTGACAGCGTAAAGATCTTCCTCCCAGACGTTTCTCTGCTGCTACATTCCATCTTTGTCTTTGTTGAACCCTGAGATGTTTCACCGCGTTTGGTCCTCAGTTTCCTCGGTAAGCTACATTCGTGAAGGTGGAGGTGGCTCCACGGTACAGAGGATTGTTGGCCTGGATTAAAAAAATACGCTCGAGTTAAGAAGAGAGGTTCAATCATACACTGCAAAAAAAACAACTTTCTAAAACCAGAAAAAATATGCAAAACTTGAGGGTATTTTTCTTAAACTAATCAAATTATCTTCCAACAGAACAAGAAAATTTGTCTTGTCAAGACTATGTTGCCTCAATGAACCCAGAAATACCTTAAAAGTAGTGTATTCTTACTAATAACAAGCGCATTTTTCTTGATCCAAATACAAATATGGACCTTTTTTTCTCAATCTGTTTACCTTAAAAAAAAAAAAACACTCTTGAAATAAGTTTAAAAATAACGACCAATGGAACAAGTGAAAATTCTTTTGGTAACATATCTTAAATTGAGGCATAAAATTTAAGCTTTACTAGATAAGAGAGGCCTTGGAAATATCTGGAAAACTCATTTTATCCATATTTTCTTAGATTGAGAAGTTTTGTTTCTCATGATAATCTTTTATTACTGCTTAATTAAATGAAGATTTGATTTCTTTTACTTTTAGCACACAACTCATCAGCTTCAAAACCTTATGACGAGTAATAAAAGCTTATTTTAACTGAGAAATGACTTAAATCAAGATGTTTTTAAGACTGTTTTACTGAACAAGATATTCAAGATGATCCATTTACACTGCAAAAACTGAACCCAAGCAAGTCATTATGTCTAATTTTTAGCAAAAAATGTCTCACTAATCTTTATATGAGCGACATACAGCTGATAAGTTCAGGAAAATGTCTTATTTCAAGTTATTTAAAGACAAAAATGAGGTCTGAATTGCTTATAGGTCAAAAAAATCTGCCAATTGAAAGTAGAAAGATGTCTTAATGCAAGAAACTGTTCTCTCATCAGTTGAATGTAACTCATATCAAGAATAATAAGACATTTTAAGTGCAAAAAATGTTTCCTGACATGTATCAAGTGCATACATGTCATCTATAACGCAACACAAACATAATTTTGTACTAACATATGTGCCACCGTGGTCTTTAAAGGAAAAAATAAAGCTTTCAAAAGATTTTATTAAAGTAACACAGCAGCTCAATGTCGGGCGTCATGACAACGGAGGTAAACAACAGCCTGGTGCTGCTGCACGCGGAGGAAAACGAAGGAGCTGCTTCCTGACATCAACTCTTCCCTGGATCCAGTGAGATCACTTTAATTTTTGATTTTTGGGCCTGGTATAGCAGAGATTTGTTGTTGATCAATCATTCTTCTTTGAACTGGTTTTCCTTTTTGGTTCCCTGTGGATTTATGGACTGATTGGTGCTTAAAGACTCTCGTGGCAGACAGATCGCTCCTGCACCGACCAACTTTGATTTAATTTAAAAGACTCTTTAAACCGAACTATCTTTGCTGTTAACTTCTTTTTGGTTTAAAAAGGACTTTTAACTTATTTAGGAATCATATAGGAGCATTTTAGGGCTGTATTTTGTCTTCATTCAGTCTGGTTCTGTGCCGTCAGGTTTAAATGTCATTAAAAACCTGTCGCTGACTTATTCCTTTGCCTCTTGTAAGTGATTTGTTCAGAGTCAGAAGCTGCAGAGACGACATTCTCTGACCAATGAGTGACCGGCAGTCCGTCCACGTCACGTTTTAGTATCAGCTTTACTCTCTTAGAACCAGGGTAGAGTAGGTACTAAAAACGGGCGTCTGCCGCGTAGTACGGCGCTAACGCAACACAAACTGGGTAGAAGCGAGTAGAGTAGGGCCAAGACAGGTCAGTGGAAAAGGGCCATTAATGAATTGTCTTGTATTCAGTGTGAAGAGATATTTTGACTAGAACTGAGAAGAATATACGTGGTAAAATGTTGATTTTTTTGCAGTGTAGCGTGTGTAAACTCTAATTCTTACCGTGTCCCATTTGGCCTTGGCTCTCTCCTCCTCAAACTTGGCGTACTCTTTGCGGTCGGCGATGGTGACCACCAGTTTCCAAATGAGCAAACCCACAAGGCCCAGTAACAGGATGGCACCAGCCACCGACAGGAGAACCACCAGGGTGTTCGGACCCTCAGGACACTCTGAGGAACAAAACAGAGAAAGTTCTGGATCAGCTTCTTCAGCACTGCACTGCAAAAATACAGCATTCAAAAACAAGACAAGGCAATTATCAACCTAGACAAGGTCATAAAAATGTCTCATTTCAAGTTTTTTAAAGACAGAAATGAGGCATCAACTTGTAACAAGTCAAAAAAAAATCTGCCATTGGGATAAGATAAAAGATTCTTGTTTTAAGAAATCTTTCTAATTTCAAGAAACTTCCCGGGTGAATTCGTCTTCTCCCATTGGCAGATGCTTTTTTGACTTGTTACAAGCAATTAACACCTCATTTTTGTCTTAAAAAAATTGAAATTAGACATTTTTATGACCTGGTCTGGTGAATGTGGCTCAAATCAAGAATAGTTAGAAAAAATTGACTAAAAATAAGACAGAATGACTTGTTTAGATTTCAGTTTTTGCAGTGTAGGATATTTATGAATGAATAAAGATGTTTATTTTGAAAGATGTAAGAGAACAACACTGAGCAAATAGAGACTTAAAACAAAGAATTTTGCAGTTTTGCATTGAATCAAAAGAAAAAAAAGTAACTTTGCTATAAGCTGCAGATTTGAATAAAGTTGTTTTCTTAAATTAAACTGAGTCTATTTCTTGAAGCAAGATAATTTAACTTTAGCAAACAACTTTGCAGCTTCAAAACTTTATGAAAAGTAATAAAAGTTTATTTCGACTGAGAGATAAGTAAAATCATTGTATTTTTGAGACTGTTTCACTGAACAAGATATTAAAGATGATCCATCTAGAGATCATCTTGAGATATTTTGACCAGGAATTAGGAGAATAAACTTGGTAAAGTGTTGAGTTTTTGCCGTGTGAAGCTTGAGGAGGATGAGTAACCACAGACGTCCTGAGTCAGAAACTCCATCTCTGACCAACTCATCTCTCTTCATATCTGGGTTTCTGTGGTTTCCTGATGGCTGAGCTCTTTACAAAGCTGTTCATAAATGCATGCATCTAGTTTTCTCTCTGTCCCTCTGTTTCTCTAGTGATACAGACACAAGCTGATCTCATTTAAATGTGACGTACATGAGGAAACAGAGTCACAGTACCTGGCTTCTCGATCACATACAAAATAGATTTGCCACTTTCATCCTCGTAATACTGGAAATGCTCCACGCAGTCGTCTACATCTTTGTAGGAGCAATTCACCGCGTTCTTTTTATCACCTGTGGGATAGAAACAGAGGTCACTCAATCATTTCAAACACAAAATTCATGCAAAAAAAAAAGCTTAAAGCTGCAGGAAAACACCAGTTTCTCACCCAGCTCCTCCACTACGATGATTTCATCTTTGCAGATTCTGCTGCAGCTGTTGTCTGTCATGTACTGTCCTCTCTTAAAGTGCTGACACTCAACACACTCCCTGCAAAGCAAAGTCGCACACTGTTAGTTTTATATTTCACACTGAATTCATCATTTAGTGGCAGTTTGACGTGCAAACAAAGTCACAGAAATACATCAGAGTGCAGCTCCACAGTGAAGTTTCTGTTAAGTATTAACATCTGCTGACTGAGAATTCGACCTTCATTTGAAGTAAACTGGACTGAAGTGAGTCATAGAAATTTAATGAGGGGACATTTTCTTATCATGCTGGAATGTGGAGAGCCATTTGAGCATCTGCATTTTCTCTGAGGATGTTTTTCTGATGGTGTCGGGACCAGAAATGAGACAAATGACCAAATGTGTCGCCCCTGGGTTAGCTTTAATACACTGCAAAAAAGGAAATCCAAGCTACGCATCATGTCTTATTCAAAGTAAAAATTATCTTATTATTCTTGAATGAACTACATTCTACTGATACGTCCAGTAAAATGTCTTCTTTCAAGTCATTTAAAGACAAAAATGAGGTCTGAATTGCTCATAACAAGTCAAAAAAACTCAACTAATCTTGTCTTAAGACATCTTTCTCCACAAGAACATTTTTCTTATCCTATTAGCAGATTTTTTTTTACTTGTTGCAAGCGATTCAGACCTCATTTTTGTCCTTAAATAACTTAAAATAAGACATTTTGATGACCTGGTCTGGTGAATGTGGCTCAAATCAAGAAAAACAAGACAATTTTTTTACTACTAAGACATAAATGACTTGCTTATGTTTCAGTTTTTGCAGTGCATATGACCTGCACAACTTGACAAAATTGTGGGATTGTGATTATTTTGGACTCTATTTCCATTTGAAATTAAAAAGTATAGCAATATTAGACCAATGTGTGGGGAATTACTGGCAGTTCGAAACATGTACTTATAATGATTTCTGGACAAAAGAAAACACATTTTGAACCCTGCGGTTAATTTATGGATTTTTACCAGCTCCATGCCACTGATACCTTAGTGCCAAATAGGTAACATGACAAATTTCAACTTAATAATTACCCAATATGTAATAAAAATTATGTAATAAAACCCAAAATGTCAAAAATGTAACAAAACTGCTGAGCCTGAAATGCGACAAAAAGAATGTATTACAAGCCAAAATGTGATAAATGACTCAAACTGTAACAAATTGTTACATTTTGGGCGAAAAGTTATTTTGTTTTGGGGTCAGAATCTGTTACATTATTGACCAGTTATTACATTTTGGGTCATTGTTATGAATGGGGTTCTGATACAGCATTTTATACCCTCAGTACTTACGGGGTTGGAGCTGGGCCGTAAACATTTTTGAGACTTTAAAGTGGGCCCTGAGTTGGAAAAGGTCGGGAACCACTGCCCGAAACCTTTAGTGTCACCAGAAAAAAAAAGGTTTCTTGCACAGCAATCAAATCAAAGTGGGTAAAAAGGGCTCTGCAGATCTTTTTTATTTCACTACAAACTTACTTTTTACACCTTGTAACTGTTGATGCTTTTCATGCACATTTGAGTGTACGTACTTCTTGATGGTGCAGGAGTCAGGACAGGTGGGGCACTTCTCACAGGTGGCTCCATAAGCTCCAGGCTGAGTGCAGTGACAGACCCCACACTCGCAGGTTCCTCGTCCGCTGCACAACATGCCGATGCTGGACATGCAGGTGTCGATGCGTGTGGTGCAGTTACAGTTTTCTCCTTTCCAGCCGGCGTCGCACTGACAGAAGCCACAGCTACACTTCCCATTATCTGAGAAGAAACAGTGGATAAGTTTGTGAAGGCTGGTGTGACAGAAAGAAATACAAAAAACATCTTAATTCATGCTTTTTCTCAAGGGGGAGGGAAACAAAAAATGATAGAAATGGCAAAAAAAAGAGGTGAAAAGTGACCAAAATGGCCAAAATGCAACAAAAATTAACTAGAACATTTTGGGGAAACTTAAAAACCTTCAGTTCACCAAAAATGGCAAGAAGAATGGGATGAAACTTGGAAAAAAAGTCAGCTTGTTGCATAATAAAAATTGTCAAGAAGGGGCAAAAGAGAGTAAAAAGTGTCAAAAATGGGCAGAGACATCGAACATTGGCAGAATAATTGGGATTCAACCTTAAAAATGGTCCAAAAGTAGCAAAAAATGGTCCAAAAGTAGCAAAAAATAGTCCAAAAGTGGCAGAAAATAGTCCAAAAGTAGCAAAAAATAGTCCAAAAGTAGCAAAAAATTGTCCAAAAGTGGCAGAAAACAGTCCAAAAGTAGCAAAAAATTGTCCAAAAGTGGCAAAAATTGACCAAAAGTAGCAAAAAATGGTCCAAAAGTGGCAAAAAATAGTCCAAAAGTAGCAGAAAAAAGTCCAAAAGTGGCAAAAAAAGAGTGAAAATGGACTAAAATGGCCAAAAAAGCAATGAAAATGCCAAGAAAATTTTGGAGGAAACAAAAAAACAGAAAATTCATTAAGTTCCAAAATGGTGGGAAAAAAGTGACCAGTGATAAGAGGTAAAAACGGCAAAAGTCAGCAAAAAAAAGGATTGACACTTGGAAAAAAGTCTGTTTGTTGCAAAAAAAATGTTCCAAATGCAGCAAAAAAGAGTGATAAGTTTCAAAAATGGGTAAAAACATTTTTAAAAAATTGGGATTTAACCTTGAAAATAGTCAGAAGTGAGCAAACAATGGTCCAAATTGGGCCAAAGAGAGTGAAAGTGTCAAAAAATTGGCAAAAACATAAAAAAATAGGCCATAAAATTGGGTTGAAATTTAGAAAATAGTTGGAAGGGAACAAGAATGGTCCAAAAGTGGCAAAAAAAAGAATGAAAATTGACTAAAATGAGAAAAAAGCAACAAAAAATGGCAAGAATATTTTTGAGGAAACAAAAAAATTAACAAATTGTGACAAAAGTGACAAAAAACAGTGAGAAGTGGTTAGAAATTGCCAAAGTCAACAGAAATGGCAATAAAATTGGGATAAAACTTGAAAATAGTCTGTTTATTTAAAAACAAATGGTCTAAAAGTGTCAAAAAAGAGTGAAAAGTGATAAAAATGGGCAAAAATTTTATAAAAAATTGGCGGAAACTTGGGATTCAACCTTGAAAATCGTCAGAAGGGAACAAAAAATGGTCCAGAAGTGGCAAAAAAGAGTGAAAAGTGACTGAAATGAGAAAAAAGCAACAAAAAATGGCAAGAAAAATTTTGAGGAAACAAAAAAATTTAGCAAATTGTGACAAAAGTGACAAAAAACAGTGAGAAGTGATTAAAAAAATGGCCAAAAGTTAGGATAAAACTTGGAAATAGTCAGTTTGTTTGAAAACAAATGGTCCAGAAGTGTCAAAAAAGATTGAAAAGTGTTAAAAATGGGCAAAAATATTATATAAAATTGGCAGAAAATTGGGATTCAACCTTGAAAATGGTCAGAAGGGAACAAAATATGTTCCAAAAGTGGCAAAAAAGAGTGAAAAGTGACCAAAATGAGAAAAAAGCAGTTGTCACAAGTTGTGGAAGGGGGTTGTTGTTGTGCTGTAATATTTAATAAATGATGTAAAAACATATCAGATGGGAAACCTAGAAATAACTGCACAATATATAGGAAATAACAATTGCAAAAGATTATTTTTGCAAACTGTTCAGCTCTAATAAGGTGTCACCGTTTTTTCATAGAATGGCCCACAGGAGTGACTTCCCCCCACCTGTGTTTTTTCCTCACAGTTGATAACTAATTGTTTTTGCCTGATCTCACTGAGTGAGTGGTATCTCTGAACGGTCGCCTCCCTCACAAAGACAGGAAGTGTTGTGAAAGTCCACACTAATGACACACTCACTCACACTTCCTCAGACGTCCACTTAAGAGCAGACAGCAGCAAAAGTCGGGTCATTGTTAGAGGCGTGTTACAGCGGGGTAAAGTTTCTCAGAGCCCCCTTGATACCAACTACCCAAGCAGAAAACATGATTTGAGTGACTCAGCGCCAAAGTGGATGAGTCAGAGTTCAGATGGATGAGACAGGGGGGTGTGACTGTAATGAAGGAGCACAGAGGGTCCAAAGGGTCATAACTCAGCGCTCTGAGTGTTTCATCTGCTGTAAACTTAAGAAAACAATCCTGGTCTCCACCTGCCAACAGCGGCGTCTCTTAGGTGTGTTTACAGCTGTGGTTGGATCAGAGGTCATTACTGTCTGGGTTAATCACCAACAGATTTAAGAACTCCACCGTGTTGGGCAACAGTTACATCTTCAACCAACATAATTCAAGAGGAGTTACTTAAACACAACATGAATCAGTGGCTGTCCTGCTCTTGTGGATGTTTCAGGACACAATGAAGCAGAGTTTTAAGGTTGACATCATCAGTAATCCTGCTCATTAATCACGCTCCTCAGCTTAAGAAAGGGATGAAGGCAGATCTGTTTATCCAAACAGAAAACTGTTAGTCTACGAGTCGCTGAGCTGCAGAGAAGACTTTTGGAATGCAAACTTTCCTGTTCTCTCCCCCCTCGTATTTATGGGCCCTGCGGCTGTGCTTGCTGATTCCTGCCCCTTTGCCCTGCACGAGTCCCACTCTCCCTCAGCAGAGAGCGAGAAATGCTCAGCCACAGGGAATATCACCAAGATGGAGCTTTTTTTTTTTTGGAGCCCCCGGGTCGCGGTAGCTGCGATTGAGCTGGGGCCGAGGGACGCTTGTTCTTTACCGACAATAACGTCACGGCTCTGCAGAGACGCAGCAGCTTAGAGGTCCCAAATTGAGCTCTGTGGACTGTCTATCACCAGTCATGGTTTCCTGTGTGGGTGGGTCTGTGGGGTGGCCGTGCCCTGGCTGTCATCGCTGATTGCTTTAATAACTGTCTGTCAGAGAAAAACCTCCCTCGAGGAAGACTGGAGCATCTACTTGTTGATATAAAATGTTGTGTTTTGGGGTATTTTCAGCTTGTCAACACAGACGTGACCCTTTAACCTCTGCGGTGGAGAGTCCAGAGAAGATGTTGTGTGGATTTCACATCAAATACGGAACTTACACACACCCTTCTTTAGAATTATTGTGAAACGTAACCATTAATCATGTAGTATTCTGCAAAAACACACTCCAGACTTATTGCAACATGAGGTTAATAAAAGAACAGAATCACCAGTTGCTTATATCCTGACTTCACCTTCAAGAGAAGCTCATAGTAAAATGTTTAAGTTCTGCTCCTCACTGACATTAAATTACCCAAAAAAGCTTATAACAGTTTTATCACCATGATTGAGTAACTTTGTTGAGCTGTGCAGACTTGTATTAGGGAGTGATATCACGCTGAAAGAGGTGCAGACGTTTGCAACGCCTGAAGGGAACGTTTCTCCATCGTAAACACTGTCGTTTTTACTCAGCAGCCACAGGATACGATTATTTACTCCTCATTTAAACACAACAAAATTGCAATCACGCTCTGAATCACGGCTGAAGAATCAGAGAGCATCCGAGAAGGGAAAAGGAAGAGGAGGGCAACTTTGTGTTTCCTGAGAGCAGTGAAGTACAAAAGAAGTGGAAATATCTCATGCATTTAAAATGTTTGCCCTTTTGAAACCTTGCAAAAACTTTTGGTTGTGCCTGCTTCCGTTTTGCAATCACAGATGACGAAACTGCGCCTCAAAGGCATGTTTTGGGTTGTCAGGTTCCTACGGTGGCTGGGAAGTGCAAACCAAGATTGCAAAGTTGGTCTTTGAGCTTCGTAGGTCTTCTTCTGACTTAAAAAGCTCTTTATGGCATCTTCTTATCTTGAACGGATCATCGTTCGGTGTCATCCCTCTACATCACTGCGCTCTCAGCCGGCTTATCTTTAAAGTAGTATGGGAGGTTGAGCCTTTAGTTATCCGGCTCCTCCTCTTTGGAATCATTTACCCGTTGAGTTCTGGGAAGTGGACACCCTCTTTTATTTTTAGGAGCAGACTTGTAACTTCCCTTTTTGAGAAGGCTTATAGTTAGAGCTGGATCAGGCCTGAACCAAGTCTGAACCAGGTCTTAACTACGCTGCTAAAGGCTTAGACTGTCAGGGGAAAACTGACACACTAGGCTCCTGTTTCCCTTTCTCCTCTATCTGTCAGTCTAACTTTTATCTTCATGCACCATTATAGGTATCAATTGTGAAATGTGAACAGTTATTGCCTGTTGAAGGAAATTCGTTCCTCTCAAAAACTGAGTTACAATGAGATAAAACTTCTTGTCTCGATGTTGGGTCTTGACCTGTTAACGTTAATGGGAAGTGTTGGGACGCAGATGGCCTAGTGGATGTGGCTGTGCACCATGACGTTTGCCCTCAAGCGGGAGGCCCGGATTCGATTCCCACCTGTGGCCTGTTTCCCGCTCTCTCCCCCTTTCCTACTCTATCCACTGTCATCCTCTATCCAAGTAAAGGCAGAAAAGCCCAAAAAATATCTTTAAAAAAGAAAAGTGTCTTGAGATAAGGTTTATTATGATTTGGTGCGATATAAATTAAGACTGATTGACTGATCGATTAATTGATCAGGGAAGACAGCAGCGTGAGATTATCAGAGGTAAAACTATTTTAAAAAATGTTATCAACTCTGTAAATCTCAGGCCTTACATCAACACAAAATGACCCCATAAAAAACACTTCCAGGTCACATTTGGTTTTAAGTATATTACAAATTCAATGCTTGTAAATGGGTTTTTGATCTTGTAAATTTGTACTGTCCTTCAAGTGTCTAACTAATTATTAAATTAAGTTTATTTTAATTGTATTTTTTTTTTTTTGTAAAATGTAAATTTGTTAAAAGTTTCAAACTTTGTCATTTTGGTTCCCAGCCACCATCACTTTCTCATTGGGTTACATTCCTTACATTGCTGTTGCAATTCATACTGCAACTAATATTTGGCTCCCCATCTTATGTGTTCTTAAAAAACACAAACAATAATTCAGTCTTTATTAAAACAATATTAGATAAATACAAATAGGCGTGAATAACTTTTAAAAAAGAAGAGCTAATTTGATTCATATGGCAAATTTCATATCAATTGCTTCATAGAGGGAATGATTTTCTTTTTTAGTCTCAATTTTAATCATGATTTTTACTCATTTTAATTACTTTTGACTCTTCTTTGCTACTTTTGGACCATTTTCCAAATTTTCTCCCAACTTCCGACCATTTTTGCTACTTTTTGACCACTTTTGTCACCTTAAACTCGTATTTCTTGCTGCCACTTGTTGTTTTTGTCACTTAGATTGTTGCCCTTGAAATTGTGGTTTTCAACAGTTGGTTTCTCTTTGGTTGAGCAGAGTTGAGTAACATTTGTGTAGAGTTGAAAACGTCATCTGCAAAAAATCTTTTCTGGTATTCTGGTATCTTATTTGCATTTAAAAATACCTCCTTACCTGGTTGACAAAAGCATAAAGTAAACACACCTACTCACCTGAACACAACGCTCCTTTGAAGCGCAGACAGTTGAAGTCGTCACACTCGCAGTATTTCCCCCACACCTGTCCGAACTCATTGGGATGGCAGGAGCATTGTCCGCACAAACAGTCGCCCCTCCCGCTGCACATCGGGCTCCCTTCCTTCGGGATGCAGTTGGCGTCATCAGACGGTCTGTAATCCTCCACCGAGCACTCGCACCGAGGGCCCAGGCGACCCGGGTGACACTGACACACGCCACACTCGTACGTCCCGTTCCCGTTGCTGCAGAGGGAGCTGTTGGTTTCTGCCTTCGCCTCACATTTGCAGCTACATTCGAAATCCACTGTAACCTGCAGGGAATCCTTAAAGCCGCGAGGTTTGATGGTAAAAGTTTGACTCTTCTCTTTGGGGCAGCCTCGCAACTGAGCCTCCACGCTGAACGACACCTACAGACAGAAACATCACTATAAAAACCTGTTCNCCAGAATCATCTTTTAGTCTCTCTGATAACGTACCTGGTCTGAGAGTCATGTGGACTTCCTGAGGCCTCATCTGGGTAACATCAGCGGCGCTCCCTGAAACTTTATCGCTGAGCTGTTTGTCTTTTTTAATCTCCAACTTGCTGGATGGAAACTCCACAGCCCCCTCACCGCACCCTCCATCCAGTAAATTCTCCTTCAGGTCACACCGAGAAAGGCTGGCCACCCCTTTCCCAAACTCCTGAAGGAAAAACATAATAACATGTTCAGGTGTTTCCCAAGTCCTGAGACAACACCCGTCTAATCTCACAGGTTTGGTCTGTGTCTATGTTCATGATCCTGTGAGGATGTCAACAGGAAGAACAAGATTGAGAAATGAGGCTTCTCTTCAGACTTGCAGCGTTGAGTAACAAATTGGAGGAGCAATTACACCACTACAATGTTTTTACCTCCTGAGAGCACCACGCACAGCGGGGATCAACAGCCAGACACTGCTGACAAGTGGTGACTCCTCGAGACGTGCAGATGTTGGATCCTGTGAAGCAGAAACATCACAGAGAACATTTCTGTCACACAATAATACAGACATATACACAGAAACACAACCCAACCGCAGGAATTGATGGATTTCATCATCTACAGTCCATAATATCATCAAAGATTCAGAGAATCTGGAGAAATCTCTGCACGTAAGCAGCAAGGCCCAAAACCAACATTGAATGGCCGTGACCTTTGACCCCTCAGGCGGCGCTGCATTAAAAACCCACATCATTGTGTAAAGGATATTAGCACGCGGGCTCAGGAACACTTCAGAAAACCATTGTCAGTTAACACAGTTCATCACTACATCTACAAGTGACAGTTCAAACTTTACCATGCAAAGACAAAGTCAGACATCAACAACACACACAAATGCTGCAGAACTCTTTTTGGAAATCATGGACGTGGTGTCCTCGGGGTCAAAGAGGAAAAGGACAATCCGGATTGTTCTCAGTGCAAAGTTGAAAAGCAGCATCTGTGATGGTATGGGGGTGTGTTAGTGCCCATGGCATCATGGGTAACTGTCCCAGTATCTGTGAAGGCAGCATTAATGCTGAAAGGTACAAACAGGTTTTGGAGCAACATCTGCTGCCATCCAAGACACTTTGTCTTTTTCAGGGACGTCGCTGATTATTTCAGCAAGACGATGAAACCAAGACACATTCTGCACCTGTTACAACAGTGTGGCTCTGTAGTAGAAGAGTGCAGCTACCAGGCCTGTCTCCACTTGAAAATGTGACCATGGACTGTTGAGCAACTGAAGTTGTTTATCAACAAGAATGCAAAATAATTCCAGCTCCAAAGCTTCAACAATTAATGTCCTCAGTTCATGAACACTTATTGAGTGTTGTTCAAAGGAAAAGTGATGTGGGAAACATGAATGAATATATGCAAAAAACAATACAGTTTATCACTTTGAACACCAAATATCTTGTCTTTGTAGTGTATTATACTGAATCACTCAACTTTATTGAATTGGGGTTGTAATTTTACATCAACCCCCTTTTTATGTCCAGTACCTTAAAAGACCTCTGGGTGTGGCCCCCTGGAGTTAAAACAGGAAGACTTTAATAAACTCACCTCTGATAAGTATAAAACATGAGATTAATCTAAATCTTAAAGAGGAAGAGTTTCAGTTCCTGTGTTAAAATTCCTTTTCAGTGACCTCTGACATAAACATAAACATCAGGACATCCTTTAAACAAACCCAACTTTTATTATAAAGCTGAATTTGATGAGAGCTTATTGACTGAATCAAACAACATCGGGATTTTTTTTTCCCTCTTCTGATCGTTTTTTGATATTTCATGATTTTAAAATAATGTTTAGTTTTTCCTGAGGAGACCAGGAAAGTTGAGGAGGACCCTGTCGCGTTGGGAAAGACATCCCGGCTGTTTTACTCCCTTATAAGGAAAGGTGGCTCAAACTCCAGCAGAGCAGGAGCTGAAACAACCAAAACTATCGTTCCATTCAAGTGAGCAAACACAGAAAACAGAGAATTACGCACAAACTTTTCAGAACACGGTGTGAACTAAATTACGCGCGGCACATCGGTGAGGTCTCAGGAATTTACTGAGAACATTTCGACTCTAAAGGAACCGGGGAAGTCGGGAGGAAACACCCTGAAGTTTCCTGAGCAGGTGAAACTTTTCAAAGGGAAGAGAAAAAGTCTTACCGAAGACGTTTGTGGCCGCGAAGAGAGAGAAGAGCAGGAGGCAGAGAGGAGTCATGACTGGAGAGTAACGGAGCTGAGCTGACATGAATCCTCGTCTGTTTTCCCTCTGAGTTTGTTCACTCCGCTGCTTGAACTTCTTTCCTCATTCTTGACTTGACTAAACACATGTTGGGTCATACATCTCTGGCTCACAGTTCAAACTCTCAGACCTGTCGGTGCGTAATGCGCTGAATAACAGCCCACTCCTCCTCTGCACGGCTCAGTGAGGAAGAGATAACACAAATTAAAGACCATCTAACAGAGTTTATGGTTAAATAGGAACTTTAATTCTTCAAATAACCTCTCGTCTTTGGAAAGGTGCAGGTTTTTAAATCCTTTAGACTCTTCTGAATGTGGATTGGATGAATTTCTCTTCAATTTTTTCCAGCAAACATGAGCCAAAAGCTTTCAATACTAACAAACCCAAACACCATGAAAGATTCTGTTTCATTAATTGAATGTTTTATTGTTCATTTATGCATCTGTGACTGTTTAATGGTGCTGCTGCAACCTTAGCCAGGTCTATCTAGTAAGAGAAAAAAACTAATTACCTAAATAAATAAATATTTTATTCTATTCAACTTTTATTAAACATAGTAAAGTTTTCTGATATATACAAACCTCTTTTCCAAAGGGGCTGCAAACTTTTCTGTACACACACAACTCAAACATTCATACCATAAATGCAAATGAGGAATAAAGAATATCAGCAAGATTTAAGAAGCATACTATTTGATTTAACAGTGATAACAGTGACAAGACCTAAGTGTGTGTAAATCAATCGATCAATCGAAAAAAAAAAAAATCTAATAAATATTCAATTGGCATGTATTCACACTGGATATCAGCATTTATATTCTTAAAAATGATAACTCTTAAAAAATAAGTCAAATTAAAGTTGAATCGTGTGTTTTTGATACTTTTTGTCTGTTTTTTTCCCAATCCTTTCAGGAAGTCATGTTTTGTTCCATCAACTTTTGCAAGCTTGCATTGTTTTCTTATGTTTGATAAACTTTGAGCATATTACTTTAAAACAAATTAAAGCCACAAGCAGTGATAAGCAGAACACGCCCCCCTTTTTATATCATATTATGTGCACAAGTTGCAGGTAAGTGAAAAACAATTGCATGCAGCAATCGCAGCATGTGCAGCAAGATCTGTCTCAGCAAAAAAGCCGTGACTTCCTGTTGCCAGTAGGGGATGTAAAAATTTTGGTCTTAATCCAACATTGCACGTCAGAGCCATTCAGGTTTGAATGTTTGAAAAAAATAAAATAAAATATTTTTTTTATGGCTTTTCATCACCAATGTGTCTGGTATTAATATGTCCAATATGAAGATAATCCAAAAAAAGAAACTGTGGGAGGAGTTCATTCAAATACAGGCCCTACAAATCATCAAAATCAGACATTTAACTCAAATTTCCTGACTCATGATCCTCAGAGACCTTTTTATTAATCTTGGCATGATAGTTTTGCACAAGAAATTGTGGATTGTGTTTTTCTCATCTAAGTGGTGCTGTGGAGCTCATTTCAGGATGAAAACACTGGATTCATAATTTTTTTGCCATGACTGAATGTTTCACCTGGTGCTGAAGGCAAAAAAGATGAATCATACAAGATTTTAAGACCATAAAACACACAGATGCAATAAATTATACAAGATAATAGTTTCTTATAAGTGTCTATTATTACTCATCTTCTGCACAATCAGTCAACTTTTCCATTTGTTCCCTCTTCTAAATGGATTTATGGAGAAAAAATAAAGTAAAATAATGAACATTTTTCTCTGCTTAATCACATATTTTCATTTGACTGTTTAAATATGAGTCACATTCCCAATAAGTATCATCTAAAATCAGATTATGAGCATGCACTGATATGACTGCACAGGAATAAAAGCTGTTTTAATTATTAGCCTGCCCTCTGCTGGACTGAAAACTGTCCAACATATATTCATCATTTAAAAAAAAAGACAACAGACAAACTCTGGAGTTCTTCAAGTCAGACGGTAAACGCTGCAGAAGTGACATCCTGGAGGCTTTTTCAGACACACACAGACACTTGAGATTTATTCTGAAAGGCTCAATGATGTCACGCCTACTTTTTCTGTCCAATTGAACTAATTAAAATCACCTTATTTGGCATCATTTCTAACATGTTTGCATTTACTGATAAAATTATGAGGTATTTGCACTTATATTTCCATCATAATATACAAAAAAAATGTCTGAATATGCTCATTATATGAAATATCTGGAGTGACCATCAGGAAGACACAATTTTGGGACTTTTATTTTGAAACCACCTCAAGGACAGAGGCACATCTGAGGAACCAATGAAACACCTGAAAGATTATTAAATCTTTCTCATGTTTGCAAATATACCTATTTTTAAACTACAGTAACCTCCTAGACACTTTATCTGCAAATCTATAAGCTTGTACTTCTTAAATCGATCATTTAATTACTGACACTGTTGGTAGAATTTTTATCTTATTACAAGCCAGAACATCTTGTATTTATTTTTTGTAACTTATTTTTAAAGAGGTTTTTCTTCCCAGTGTATCATTATGTCAAGATAACAGCATGAGTGTTTACTTATAAAAAAATATTCTTTAACATAGTGAGAAAATACATCTCATATTTTTCATTTGTATCAAGAAAAATGCACTTTTTGTTCATGAGAATATATGAATTTTAAGATATTTCTGGGTTAATTGAGGTTGGATGTTTTAACTTGTTATGGAAAGTCTTGACAAGCTAAATTTTCTTGTTTTGTTGGAAGATAATTTGGTTAAGTTGAAGTATAAAAAAACCTTTATTTTGAAAGGCTGGCTTTTTGCAGTGTGCTTTTTAATCCACCGCTCCCATCAGTGTGTGAATTTACCAGCTCCTGAAAAAATAACCAGAGGAAGTCGATGAAAAAAAGAAGCAAAGATTATTGTTCTGATTTAAAGTATGGAAGTCATGTGATGGTGGTGTGTGTGTGTGTGTGTGTGTGTGTGTGTGTGTGTTTTGGGGCTTGTAGAGGCAGACAATGCTCCTTATCTCTGCATTTGTCCATTTATTGAATCTTTATCCCCGTGCCCTGCTCTTTTTCTCCGTCTGGTTGCTAAGTTACTGCCACCCATGTCCGAGAAATGCCTCTGGAAGAAATGACAGTAGAAAAAGTAGAAAAGCTATAACAGTCAACTGTCCTGCTGGCATTAAAGTCGCAGCGTGGGCGGATGATGATGATGATGCAGGTAAAACACCGCCGGCAATTAAAGCCCTTTTCAGTATCGACTGATTCGGATCTATCGGCGCCGAAGCCCCCACGGATGAATGGTATTTGGGGAAGAGCAGAGCGCCAGTTGTCCTGAATAAAATGCCAGAGAGCAGGTCAGATGGCAGCCAATTAAGACTGAACAGGGAGGGAGGAGGAGGGGGGAGGGTGGGGGGGTCCTGACCTGTGTTTCGGCTCGATCTGGAGCCCTTTAAGCTTCTCGCTGAGTCCAAAACGCTGCACATGGAGCCGATATCCAGACAAAAACAGAGTTGGGTTACACACACGGTTTACTGCCAACGTTCAGGAGGGTCAGGTGTGTTTTTGTCAAGTAGCCGTCTGATGAAACTGTGTTTTTATTGTGATGCTTTTCCTCTTCTTCTTCTAGTCCCTCCGGATCTGCAGCTCACATTTCTATCTCAGGGGACGACAGCTTATAAGCAGACAAAGTAAACATAGATAAAATGGACATGTGAGGACAAATGCGTGAAAAGAGATTCTTGTTTTTGTTTTTGCTGTTATTGAGACGTGCAGATGTATCTAAATGGAAATGAGGTTAACCTCTCATGTTCCACGAGTTCGTCTGTGACCTGTTAAGACACAACCTGACGCCCGTACCCTGAATATTCAGTCTCCTTTCCACCAGAGGAATCCAGAGTTCAAACATATCAAAAGTGTTGTTTCATCAAATTATTCCAAGTGGTGAAATTTCTCCTGTAAAGTCCGTTGTTTGTCTGTCTGTCGTGTCCGTTCTCATCAATAACAGCAGCTTCACAGTCTTAGAGCATTTCCTCCTCAATGTCAATCTGACTAAACCGGGCTCTAACTGCAAGAAAAGAGTGACTCCACTGTTTTCTGTTGAGTTTTCATCCCAGGACAGCTTGTGATAGACAACAAGTGCTCCCTGCCTGACTGACCAATAACATATGGTGGTCTTTTGTAATAGCTCTGTTTGAGGATTGCTTATTGGCTAACAGGCCTGTCGCTCACTATTACACTTAACCGATTGCCTCACCCTTCACATGAAGCCAGCTGTAGCCATTTAGGTCATTGGCGACACCTATTCATTGTCATGCATCTCCATTCACGTTCATGTGCGCAACAGAAGAGGTACAATCTGTGACTGGGAACTACAATTTCGTGATTTTTAGTGAAAGTTAACTAAAAAGAGGACACTGATGAAGCTGGTTTTGTTTGCACAGAGTCTTCAGATGAGAGTGTGGTGTTTGGTCACCTGAGACTAAAACTCTCTAACTCCTTCAAAGTTTTACCTAAAAAGCTCAAATTTCACCCAGATTTAGACGACGAAGTGTAGAAGTGATGCGTAGGATGTTTTGTGTCTGACATGAAGCATCTTGAAGTTAATGCACTGCAAAAACTGAAATCTAAGCAAGTCATTATGTCTTATTTTTAGTACAATTTGTCTTACTATTCTTGATTTGAGCCACTTTTACTAAACAAGGTCATAAAAATGTCTCATTTCAACTTTTTTTAAAGACAAAAATGAGGCATCAATTGCTTGTAACAAGTAAAAGAAAATCTGCCAATGGGATAAGATAAAAGATTCTTGTTTCTAATTTCAAGAAACTTCCCAGGAGAATTTGTCTTATCCCATTGGCAGATTTTTTTGACTTGTTACAAGCAATTTACACCTCATTTTTGTCTTAAAAAACTTGAAATAAGACATTTTTATGACCTAGTCTGGTGAATGTGGCGCAAATTAAGAACAATAAGATAATTTTTACTACAAATAAGACACAATGACTTGTTTAGATTTCCGTTTTTGCAGTGTGGTTTTCATAAAGAGGGGAAAAGGTGTCTCAGCTGCATTTATCCTGATGTGGACTTTGGCTTCATATTAAAACAAGACAGGTTTTAATCTTTCAAATGAGGGTCACTGATGAATTTTGATTTTATGGTTCTTCAGTTAGCAGCTTTGAAACATAGTGTGGTTTTTAAGTAAGAGTTAATTGGGATGTAAGGGGTTAATGGGCAGCGGCTGGTACAGCACATTAGATGTCTGCACAGGAGAGACAGAGCAAGAAATTCTTCAATTAGTTTCTTGAAATCTGCTCCAGCAATTCAAACGGGCACACTGCAGCTGGTGCACAACAAACACACACACACACACACACACAGTCAGGGTCTGATATCGCTGTGCAGATCAAAGCTATGAAGTCATTATCTCCTCAAAATAACTCCAATGACTGATGTTTCCTTGGTGTGGGGTTGATGTGGCTCAGTATGTCATTGATGGATGTATTTACCTCTGCGTGATTAAGACTCTCAGAGGAAGCAGAAACACGGACTCAACTT